>VZSV01000080.1:1157319-1172012 GCA_013398735.1 Nothocercus julius
CTGACAAAACTCAATCTGGAAGCCATTAAATGGAAACTAGAGCTATATGTATTTTTTTTTTTAATTTGTAAGACTTGCTATGAAGCTTTTGTTTGGGATTTGTTGATGTCAGAAGGTGTGATATCCTTACCCCTTTAGATTTGGGAAGCCAGGCTTTGAGGATTTATTTGAGTACAGTAGCTTACAAAGTCTTTTTTTCACAAAATGTACTGACTGGTGTTGCTGGTTTTCACACATACCTTGGGTGCAATTTCTCAGTTACTAGTGAGGCTGAGCATTTCACTGTAACGTATATATGCAGACTGCTCTTTAACTGCAAAGAAGTACTCTTGCAAAGAAGATGCACCCAGCCATGGTGCTTTGAAACAAATAGCCAAGCCCTTCTTTCACTTGTTCTTGTTTGGACTTGAGCAAGTCAGCTGGTACAAGCTTTGTGTGCTCTGGGCCGTTACGTGGTGTGGCAGGTAGTGTCAGGGAAGGCTGAAGTTCACTTCTTTGCTTAAAGATAATCCATGTTTTGAAGTAGAGTCTAGACTTTCAAGAAGTGGTGACAATGGTAGCGTGAGGCTCTGCAGGCCCAGGCCTCGAGCATGTAGAGCCGCTTGTAGCCCCGTGTGATGGGGGGGACGTTACTTCACCTCTTGAAGATGCTATGGCATCTGTGGGGCAGAGGTAAGTGCTGGGAAGGACACATTTTACATCAGATAAATTTTTTAAAGAGACTCTGTGGCATAAATGGTTCTTCTTTCAAAATTTTATAAGCCTTATGAAACTCTTGCCCTGCTCTGTATCCAAGAGAGAGGTGTTCCTCTTGTGGTGATCTATTTGATCTCTCATTCTATAGAAGAAGCATAGATGACTAATTTAAACAAAACCATATAAAGGTGACCATCTGAAGCCGAAGCTGGGTGAGATAAGCCACTTTAAATAGCTCTATGACAGGGGATACAGCAGGCCCCACAGAAAAGATGCAAGTTCCACCATTTTTTTCCACGTCGAATGCCATTAGATGTGTATATATATACTGCATATCTAGCTCTCTGTGCCAAATAACTTGACTCTTCACCTGGCCTTTAAGTTCTTTATATTAAGTTGACAAGGAAAAGGCTTTTCTGGCTCTCCTTCTCACACATTAATATCTTAATATTATTGGATCTTTTTTTTTCCACTTATGCATAACTGCATTACTGTAGAAAAACTTTTTTTTTTGATCTTTATCTTTTGCCAGTTTTGCCATTATGTGTAGAAACTATTGGAATTTGACTGCTCAGAAATTTGGCAGTACAGGAAGTTACCTTTTCCCTTTCCTCTCTCTTCTGGCTCAGTTATGATTATTACAGTGCTTTTGCTGTGAGTACTTTTGTGATTGAGCAATAAACCCCTATGATGGGAGAAGGCTGAGAAGAGAAGGGCAGGGGTGTTTTGCCCGTGAAGCTCAAGGAAGAATGTGGGAAGTGACTGACCATGTTGCGAGGAAAATTGAATTTATCCCAACGCATGGGACTGGAGGGTGGCCATTGTTTTAGGTAAATGTCTATATTTGTTGAGTAGATCAATAGACTATATTGCAGTTGAGTGAATTGACTGGTGATGCAATGTTTTTCCAGAGTTAACCATGTCTCCATGAGTTAGCTAGACCAACATGGGGGGAAGTATATACGTGGCTTAGCCCACTATAGTGTCTAGAAACTGAACAACTAACAAAAGAACTTGGAAGAGAATAACAGGCTTGAGGTGGTTTCAACCTACACGTTTCTTCATGCCCCTTGGGATGCATGGGTTTGGGATAGGAAGAGCCCAGTAATGGGAATCACATTTATTCTGTGATCCAACTGCATATTGCCTTTGTTATATTGTACTATATGTGTCGCAATACAAGTGTATTGCTATGTCACTGCACTAAATCAAATCCTGAATAATGTCAAATATCTTCAAATAAGGAATTTTGATATTGAACATTACCCCCTTCATGTGTGGATTAGCTAAAGGAACCTGAAAAGTCAGTGTTGGACTCTGACAACCTCAGAGAAATGCAGGATTTTCTCCGTGTAGTTAAACTATAACTAGGTTGAGGAAGGATTGTGGGTGCTTTTTTTGTTTTGTTAGCTTTTTTTTTAGTTTCTTTTGCTGTAGTGGCATGTACTTCTGCTTATGTTAGACTTGGCATTGTTTTCCATTTTGATAGTGCATTGCACTGGAATTTGACTGATACTGAGTTGTGTTTTCTTGTGGGGGACTGATTGCACTGTGGGGGTGTTCCTGTGAGCTGTGACCTACTCAGGAGCATTAGCAGCAGCACCAGGTAATTTTGGTGGTGTGGGATTAGGCCTTCTGCAGAAAGTATTTGTAGGAATTTCTGTAATGAAAATGTTTTTTTTATGAACTTCTAGTTTGGCAGGAAGTAGTCAGAAGGAGGCAAAGCACTCAGACACGGGAACTGGGAGCACAGAGCCGTGGTATGTTTGTACGCAAGTAGTTGTATTGCCTTATTATAGGTGTTTCTGATGCAGGAAAAGTCTGTTTTTTTCAGCAGGATGGACATTGTAAGGTTCAGAAATTCAAGATTTGAATTTAAGAAAGCCGATAGCAGAAATTTCCGTAATAGTTACAAAAACATGACATTTGACAGTGTGGGCAAAATCGCTTGTATATAGACCATTTTTCTTGGATGTGACATAATCTGTTTTTGTTGGGTTTTTTTTTTGCTTATTTGTTTTCAGTGTATTTTTTTCCGTTGATTTAAGGAGGCCTTGGCCTTGCCTGATTTACATTAAAATGTTTAATGCTAGATTATATTAGACAGTTGTTTTCTCATCCATTTTCCAGACTGGCCTCAGTGCCCCTTATCCTTTTTGGCAAGGTGGCTCAATCAAAGGGCATGCTGTGCAGTAAGTTCACAGTGGTTGTGTTTCGTGGTGTTCATATGAGACGCTCTTCTGCGGAGACACTGCCAGGTATTAGTGCTCTTGTGCTCATTTCATAAGGTAGGAGCAGCTGAAGAAGAAAAGTGCATAGCACAAGTACAAGGGTAAGCGCATGAAGTGACAGCAGCATGGGGCCGCGCTCCTGCAAAGTGCACCTTGTCCTCCTGCTTTCTCTCGCCTTCCTCTAGCAATAAGAAAACATGCTAATTGAATTAACTGGTCCTGAAGTTGGTAATATGGATACTGCAATGTTAGCTGAGGGCTTGGGTTAGAATATGCATTTAAAAAAGGAGAACAATTACTTTTTGTGCAAAACACAACTATCCTGATTCTATCCTGGTTTCCTTTATTCCAGACCTGTATGTGTTTTTAGGAAAGTAAGACTACGAATAATTTCTATTAATTTGTAGACTGTCTAATAAGGTAACTTTAAGACATCACATAGAGTTCATTTACTTTATTAATATCAACTTAAAAATAATTGTTTCAATGCCTATTTTTAAGAAGAATTTTTTTGTCTCTGATTTGATCCACTTTGCTAACTTTAGGGGTGTGACCTCCTCATGGCTTAGAGGGACAAAGTTTTAATAGCTGCTTCTGAATACTTATTTATAGCTTATCACTGTATGCCTCTATGTAAGGCCAAATATGTTGCTTATGATGTTATTTTGACTAACAGACTAAATAAGCACATGATTTTATTAAAGAAGGGTTTGTGGATTGGAAATGGGAAGAAATTCTCATTCCGAGCTGGTTGTGGGAGGTCTTGTCTCAATATATAGAATCGTCATATCAGTGGGCTCAGTGCTGCAGAGGTAGGATTATCATGCAAGTATTGTATTTGGACTTACTTTTGAAAGCTTCCATATAAGCAGTAGTGAACTTGCCATATATTTTACCATCAAATGCACAAAGTAGTATCTTTATTTCCTACTGCAATTTTTCTTTGCTAAATTTGGGAAGTTTTTATTTTAGTAGTGCCTGGTACCATCCAGGCACTATGATTAACACACTGGAAAGATTCAGTTCCTTTTGCTGTGTGAGTTTTCTGAGCAAGCTGCGTCACTGTCTGAAATGTCTTTCCCTCCTGGGGCAGACAGGTCTATCTGTTGTCATTATCTTTACAACAGCACTGAGATTTAGGAGACAGTCATGCTAACAAAGGTACAAAGTGTCCTCGATTCAACAATTTATTTCCAAGCACAAGAAAACTCTGGCAATATTGCAGCAATTTTTCTTTGTTTGCTTGTAGTGGCGTTTGGGGTTGGGATGGGCATTATGTTTGAAAGTATTCCTTAGGCTAGCATTGTGCTCAGCTTTCCTCAGCCAGAGCAATCTTTGTGCCATTTGTGGAGCCCTTTTATTGCCTTAAAAAGGGAGAATCACTAAAGACGATGCTCGTGGCTTATTTGAAGCTGTAAGTATGTGTTATATGTTCTCTTATGTTGTACTTTTTTGAGATGCAAACAAATTGAAAATGTTAAAATATGTCTGTTGTTTGAAGTTCCCAGAAGACATATTTCTATTTTTAATCTTTTTTTTTTTCTGAATTGTTGTGCCATGTCATTCTTCTCTTCCTGCCAAAGTAATGGACTGTGTCTTTATTGTATAAAGCTCTTCTCTGACAAGGGGTGTATGGGTGTTTTTTTGTTGTTTGTCTGTTCGGTTTTTTGATTGGACTCAAAACTTGATATTCCTGGTATGCTGGATATTGCACTTACTGGTACCAATCAAAGTGTCCTAATTGCTAGGTGTCAGTTAAAAATGACCAGTTTGTACCTAAATATGTATTCTCTGTAATAAGAGTTACAGATTTGCAGTAATCTGTGTTTGGTAGGAGTGGAGGAGGATGTAATTTGTCTTCTAGGTGACTTTTTCTTGTTCTCTCACCATCAAATTTACAGTTTACAGAAGATTTCTGGAATGAAGAAATATAGTAAGTTTTCCAAACTGATTTGATCTGTTATGCTGCTTCAACCTACCCCCCATCACCACTGTATATGAGTGTGTACGTATAGCCGTGAATTAGCCTGAAATCTCATAAACTGAATTATTTTCATTGTTTGGAGTGCTGGCAGTCTTCAGATCTAGTGCTATCCTGTGCTATCACCTTGGCCTAACTTTTTTCACAACAGTAAAGAAAACCCCTATACCCCTAAGGAGCAGTGAAAGATGCCTCATATGCTTTGAATCCTGTCCAGAGCTTTTTTGAAACTTATGCATTATTTTTCAGATTCTTCAGCATTTTTTTCAGTCTGAAGCATGCAGATTTCTCATCACCTCCTAGACTAATCTTTCTCTTCCCTTCTACAGTTGCCTCATCTCAGACTAATACTAGATTTTGTCTCACACTACTACCTCTAAGTTGTTTATCAAGAGAATTCAGGTACTTGTTTCCAAGCCATTTTCTTTTTTAATCACATAAAACTAGAAACAGTCTGTTCCACCATGCTAGCAAAAAGAGAATAAGTAAATCCCCCAGTAAGGCTAATTTGGGGAATTAGTTTAAATATATGCATGGAACTTAAATGGTTAACTTTGTCCTGGGTGCCAGGCAGGACAGTGGAGTTGAGCAATGGAGCCTCCATCCTTATATTAGTTCACTTGGATGTGTAGAAATGGGAAGTACTTGTAATGAAAATGAAAGCAAAATGTGGAAAACGTCATGGTTTTAGCCCTTGTGCTAGAGAGAAAAATGTAAGGAGTCAGCAATGTTAACCTCCACCCGGAAAGGAGCAAATGTGGGACTGCTTTGTAAAAGAGAAAGGAATATCTGAGTAGAGTTGGATGTAGCAGAGGAAGACCTAGCTGTGGGTAAAGCCAGGCTAGGAAACAAAATAAGCTTTTTGTCCATGGGAAGAATAATGTTCAGAAATTAGTTTCCAAACCTGAGTAGCAGGAAAAACACATAACTTTTTTTTTAAACAAAGCCTGACAAGTTTATGAAAGTAACTTTTCAGTATTAGGAGCCACAAGGTTCCTGTGCTCCTATCTTGGAAAGTATTTCACATGTTTCCTGAGGCTTTTACATAACTCAATTGAGTTCAAGTTATCCCGCTTAATAAATTTGACGTGGGTTCAGCCAAATTTGACGAGAGACTAGAGACTTCAAGGATAATAAGCCTGGATGTCTTGTGAAAATATTTTTTGCCTTTTCACTAGGTACTTACCTTCTATTCCAGGGAGTGAAAATCAGAAAGAAATCGCCTGCTGGCTAGCAGGCTGGTTGGTCAGTATGCATCTAGTTTGAGGTTATCCTCAGAAAACATTCCCTTGTCCACCTGCCAGTCCAGAAAGGTAGCTCAAGGCTAGCTAGAGAAGTTGAAGCCATTCTTGAAGTCACAGAAGGAAGCAGCAAATAGCCTGCTGTTCTGGGGATGTAGAGAAACTGAAGATACTTGTTGGGAGAGCGAATCTGGTAGCCTGAATAGAGGTGAGGCTGCCGCAGTTCCGTGTCCCACGTCCAGCCTGGCAAAGGTGAGTACACGTGCCCACACGCCTGTAAGAAACCTATAGGCAGGCCTGGCCACGCAGATCAGCACAGACCCAGCATGGAGCTGGCACCAGTGCCCCGATCCTGTTGCTCTCTCTGGCTGATCAGAAGGCAGGTCTGTTGGTTGGACACACGTGTATGCTTACGTATAATGTGGATCTGTCTGGCAGCTAGCCTTAGACTCTCAGTCTTCCCAGTAGCTCTTCGCTGTATCCCTGCTCTTGTTTTTGCCACCCCTCTTCCCCCTCCTCCTCCCTCCCCTGCACACTCTCAGGCCTCGGTTGGTCCCCCCAAACTCAGAGACAAAAGGTCTCTTTGACAGTTGGTTAGGATTCCCCTGGTCACTCTGGTAGCCACCTCCCCTGTGGGCTCGCTCTTAGAGACTAGGACATAGATATGCAGGAGTTGGTCTCAGTTGACCCTTGGATCCTATGCTCTCTAGCAGTTGGTTGGAACTCTCTTGGCCCTGCCAGTAGCCAAATTCCCTCTGGGACTCTGTTAGCACACACGGGCCTCCCAATTGATCCCAAACCCCACAGAAGTTGTCCAGGACTCCCCCATTCCTTTCAGGACCCATATACATGCCTGACTCCTGTGTCAACTCACCTACTCACTGGCTAGTCCGCACTGATCTTTGCAAGTGATTGCACAGTGACTTGCATGCCCTTCCTTGCTCCGGTTACTGGCACCTCTCTAACCTGTGATCTCACTCCACTCCTGGCACTTAGACCGCTCTACACATGCACACAGAATAGAGTCCTTCACATGGGAAAATAGAGAAGGAATATGAGACTGTGCTGGTCAAGCACAGGGCCAGAGCAGTGCACTGGCCAGCAACCTATTGTCAGGTGACTGGTCCTTTTATGCCCTTTTTCCTCTATTTTCCCACTTCCTCTCCAAACCTTGATCTCGCCTTTGGTTACTCCTCCCATAATGTCCTGCCCAATCTGTGGGATTGTCGCTGTGGGAGACGAGTCCAGTGTCTGTGTGATACCAACTTTCACTTTCTGCTGACAATCCTCTGCTGGAGGCGGTGGGGCTATGAAGCAGATTGTTTCCTGCTCTGGGGGAGCTCGAGGGCCACTCACTCCTGCTGCAGCACTCCATCAGGGTACTTGCGGGTGTGCATGGTTGATGCATTTGGTTATTTCTGAGCCCACTGCATTTTGATGTCCCTGCTTCCTAAGGCAGCACTTGTCTTTTCATTGAGGAAATGTCACAGGAAGTGGGTTCTGTGATGAAACGTATAGGACAGGTCGCTGAAATGTTAGACTAGGGCCAGTTCCTCTTTATTTTCATTTTGACTTTTTCTGTGGTTGCATTTGTTACTAGAAACAAAAATCATAGTCTTCATTTTATGCAATTGTTGGCCTTTCTCTCCCCCACATATATGTTCTGTAAATTGATCTAAGGTTCACAGAAGACCCGTGCTAACTAAATTTTGAGTATATATTTCAGGTGACATAGGATATACAGAAGTCAATGTGAATTCTGTCTCCATTCACATTCTGTCTCTCCCTCCGGATTATGGTGGGTTCGTCGTTCTCTAACACTTTCACTTCTTATATTTATTTTTTTATTCAGTAGACACATGTCATGTAGTTTGACAGTGTTTCATGGTCTTCAGGTGCATGGTACAGTGATGCTCATGGTCCTTGTGACAATTTGGATTCATCAGTGCTTGAGACTGCAAAAGGCACTTAATCCTAGTCAAGCATTTGAAATGATTTTTTGCACTGCTTACCTGGCATATGGTTTTGGAGAACAGCTTTACTGAAGTGGCTTTGGTTGCTTCTGAATCTCTGGATCAAGGTGCCTTTCCAGAGCTCTGGGGGCTTTCCTTTCTGGGCATGGCATTAATATTTCACTTTCATGAGCACTGAAGCAAGAAAATCATGACCTTCATAAAAAGTTAAACAAATGTTACTTTTTTAGGAATGGATTGTTGCAGTCTTACACGCTATTACAAGTTTAAACACTGTGTTTAGTGTATTTACATTTAAAAAAAAAAATCTCATTCTTAATAACTATGCTTGGTTTTGCTATATACAGAGCTGGATATTCCTGGTTGCTTTTTAGCTCCAGGTTCTATTTTTCCTTGCCACAACTTAAACATCCATGTTAAGATTCATCATCTGTAGACTGACACCTAAGCTGATACAGAAGACTTTTATTCAGAGCTTTCCTAATACCTGTCATACAGAGCAAATTTGGTCACTAAAGTGTTTCATGGGGCATACACTACTCCACAAGCACTTGATATTCTTGGACTAACTGAAGAAAGTCCTTCACAAACACTTTTAATAGGAAAAATAAAATCATCAGAGCTTTAAAATAGCATGGACAGCTCAGTCACAACTGTTAAAGTTCATTAGTTCTGCTGATGAATAATGTACTGAAAAATTGGCGCTAAGTATGGTTTTATAGGAATAGGATAAATAATAAGGCTCAATGTGTTTCATGGAAATACTGCAGCTCGAATAAGGTCACAAGGCAAGATGCTGAGGTGCCCTCTCTCAGCGACAGCGTATTTGCTCAACATGCATCTGTGGAGTGGGGCAGTTTTCCCCTTGCAAGTTGTGTGCCCTTGTTCCTCAGCTACTGCCATGCTCGCTTTTTGAATGTCCCCTTAAATCTTGGGGTACAGTAGTCAGATTTTCTCAGGAGAAGCAGAGCAATATCCTCTCTTCTGCTGTCAGCTTCACCAAGTTGTGACCATGTGGGTGATGTGTCCTCCTTAAAACTGCAGGTCTGAACATGTCTCAAGCTGAAGAGAGCCCAGAACGCAGCTCTTAACTTCCTTGGCAAGTGCTCCTAACCTGGAGGCTTGGCTGACGGTTACTTCTTTGCCCACTGAAGACATTGATGACTAACCAAATGATTCATCCTCCATGGACCTCTCTCTTCCCCCCTTGAATTCTGCAGTAATGTCATGACATTGACTCCCTGGCAACAGGACGTGATAGCAGTGCCACAGTTAGATGATTATTATGAAGTCATTGCAAAGAAGTCTCATGGATATCAGGGGGGAAAACCTTATAGGGAAAATAAATTTCTAAGCATGTGAAATAACAGGAAAAAGAATACAGGAAATTGCTGGCTAAGTGTACCTCATTGGAAACAGTGACGTTTGCCTCAGTACTAAATCTTCAGGCTACCAATAGTTAGTTTTCCAGTAGGTTGTTTGGAATCGTGGATCTGTTTCAGGTAGCTACTATTGCTTTTGAAGTATTACCTTCCTTCTAATCTTTGAGCGGTGTGAAGGAGAGAGGGAAAGATGTTGGTAACTATTTATACAAATATAAAAGAAAAAATTTACATTAGTTAAAAAGCAAATTAAACTTGAAAATTTGGTTAAAAAAGATGGCAAGCATATTTGAATGTGCAGTTGATACTGGCTACCTTCTTATATTATCTACAGGATAGTGCTGTGGTGGATGTTTGAAGCAGGTTATTTTTACATGACAGGCAGGTGGCAGCTCTGATAGCCGCATAAATAGATGACATATAATACCCTAGCTCTTAGGCTTTCAATATTGACCTGGAGTGGTTTTGTTTTCTTACAAAATCTTTCATACTTTTTTGGTTTCTCCATGTGTGAGAACTGAAGATGCAGACACAAGAGGTGAGGAAAGGAAGTGGGTTTCTTCCAAGCACTGCCAGTCTCTTGGGGAAGGCAGAGTGAGTGTCAGGCTTGTTATGTGTGCAGAATACTGCATTCATGTTGGTTCTTATGTCTGCAGCTGCATCTTACAGCAGCTGTTAACTGGTGCTTAGACTCCTAGAAATAAATTCTGCTGTTACTTTCCTTGTAAAATCATATGAGATGAGGAGCATCCAAATGTCCAATAAGGTATCTTTTCAGTGACTGAGAATGGTCCTATAGAAATATTATATGCTTAAGAATTAAAGGATTAATTTTTTTTTTCTTTGAACTTCTTAAGATAAAAACAAATCTCAGTGGATATGAAAGATTTACAGGAAGTTGTACCACTTAGGACAAATTAAATGTTTTTGTTATAAATGTTTTAAAGCCAGAATGTAGCTTCAAGACCCTTTGGCTCAGAGATGAGCAAAATCTAACCTGAGTCAGTGAATTTCAGGAATCAGGTAGATCCTGCAGGGAGTCCTGGGTGCAGGGAAGGTAATGTATGCAGGTAGAAAAGTGGGAGGGAAGAAGTATTACAGGCAGGGAACTGAGAACAAAAGAGTGCAGGAAGAAGAGAGGAAGGCTGAGGGAGGTAAGGGGGAAAATATGGAACTTGTGTGAGATAGAAAGGTGTTTTTGTCAACTTAAATGTAACCAGTAAGCTGTGGTTTGAAGCAATATCCTCATATGTTGCCTTGTCCCATATACCAGGGAGGAACGAAAGGGTAAAGTCCCCTCTGAGCTTAACACTCAGAAAGCGTCCTTCTCGCTTTACCCAGAATAGCGAGTGGTTCAGCTCCCCCTGCTGAAGCAGATGCCCTCTTATCTTATTCGTGGATGCTGTACACACCATGGATGAGAAGGTGAAGATGTAAGCGTCTGAGAAGGTTTACAATTACAGAATCTCTACAAGCTAGGTGTCAGATACATTTGGTATCAGATTGAAATTTCATCTGAGGTAGCTACAGGAGC
Source organism: Nothocercus julius (assembly GCA_013398735.1). Classification (NCBI taxonomy): domain Eukaryota; kingdom Metazoa; phylum Chordata; class Aves; order Tinamiformes; family Tinamidae; genus Nothocercus; species Nothocercus julius. The sequence continues at coordinate 1,168,358 of VZSV01000080.1, forward strand.
TACCTTACATCCAAATCTAAGCATGGATCAAATACCTGTGGTTGTCAAAGAAACACTTTGTTTATTTTGGGTCTAACAAGAGACCTGAAATGCTTATAACAGTGTTAACAGTTGGGATACTTGATGTGCTGTGAGTGGAGGATCGCATAATTTCACTTAGTGAGTGTGTGCTGAGCAGGTTCAGGAGACAACACTGGCAACAAGGGAAATAAATAGATATGTCTGACACTTGGAACCTGCAATTGGTTTCAAAAAACAATGTGATGACGACTCTTTTTTTTTCCATCCCTCTGGCTCATGTTGTCCTCCAATGTCTTTGTGTGGAGGGGGGAGTAGATTCCTATGGAACAGATCATTGAGTACCTCTGGCATGACTGTCTCATTGCACGCTCTGGGATGCACGGTGTCACTGAGCATTCTCTTGGGACTGGTAGAGTTTCTCTAGGTTTTGTCTTTTTGCAGGTCAGAAGTGCAGCTGAAACCTCCAGAGCAGGTCACTTGGGAGACAGGCGTCTAGAGCTGTGAATGATAACTTTTAGCTTATACATCCTGCCTAGACCGATGAGAGCCCCTTCGGAAGGTGATCACAAAGGCTTCTTGTTAACGCCCCAACTCCAGTCTTTCTGCTCTAAAAAATCTTTTGACCTTGCTAGACTTTTTTCTTGTACAGGCTGCTGGCAGGCTGTCTGGTCTGTCAGTAGTGATTTTGTGTCTGTTGACATATCGCGGTCATGCTAATGCATGGTCACTCTGTGTTAGTATCTACTGAATTAGACTAGGTTTTCTTTTAGTCATACCATCAGATTTTTTTTGACAAGATAACTACTCGTAGTTGGGCCTTTGCTTTGTAAGCTGAAAAACAAACAAAAACCCTCCAGTTGGGCTAGCTTAAAGCTTAAACAGTGCCTACATGGTGTGTATTGAAACTGTCTACCTCCTGGAGCAATGCTGTCGTGAAGACTTCTTTCCATTCCCTACAGATAATAGTAAAAGTATAGGAAAGTTTGTGATTAGATCTGATGTTCTCACTATGTAACCAATTACTTTATTATGTTATCAATACACTAGGTAATAAAATAGGAGAGTACTTTAAGCATGGTAATTTTTTTTCTTCTTGTCCAGTACTTCACATGTTCCAAAAGCTGTATCAAGAACTTGAAAAACAGTAGTGAAATGGTATGCTGTGTTACACTACCTTATAAATGTCTGTCTTTAAATACTGCTAAACCCCAACCACAGCTCTGTGTGTTTAAATAGATCTCATGCACAGAATTATGCACAAATCTCTTGAAGTCTGTATTGTGCAGTCAAATGTTGTGTAAATGCCAGAAATTTTATATCATCTTCCCAGTAAGGGGAGTGAAACAGTTTTTTCAAGTAGACTGCGGAATAAGTGAGAAATAGTTATTATTAATAATCTGCTTTAAATATGTCCAACAGTTGTTACTTGGATGTACTCCATTATAGTGGTCCCAGTATATGTGCATAGGTGGATCTGAAACTGTGTCAATGTGCAACTCCTTATATTTTGCTATGTCCTTGGCTTTCAGATAGTAGGGACCCCTAACAAGCTTCTTCAATAATCTTTATTGTACCTCTTGCTTTTAGGCTGTATGACTAACTTCTAAATGTTTTTAATAGTAAATTACACAGGGGAACATAAGGCTGATGCATTTATTTCCATAGTGACCTAAATATCACTTTTTCAAAGGCCATGTTTTATAACCATTGTAATTTTATAACATTTTAAAGGCCTTATTTTTGTAAATTAACAAGAAGGATAATTAAAAGTAAGTAAAAAACCTGCTGACCAAATGGGACAAATAATTTGTGGTACAGTTTATTTCATAAAGTTAAAATGGTTGGGCTAATATGTGCTTAATAAAATGGTTAATAGCAGAATCAAATGTAGAAACAGACTTTCACTGTGAACTTGAAGGAGAGAATCAGTTTAGGAAATGATTTGGCATTTGGTCTTTCATTTTTTATAAAATACAAGAAACTTAAAATTTTGGGAATTCCTTGTGTTTATGTTTGGATTCTTTTGCATGGAAAGTTTTTGGCCTATTCAAATCATTAAAACTCATTACAATTTCTCCAAACATTTCATAAATATTTGCTTATTTACAAGTTTCCTATTTGAGTTGCTAAACATTAGATATTACTCCTCTTGTTTTTAGTTTGCTACTTTTAATTTCTTACTACTTTTATTTCAAACCTTTATTATCAGAGATATTAAGATAAGTTTGAAGGTGATACTTCTGAAAATGTATTTCTGTCTAAATTTAATGCTGCTAGTAAGTACTTTTCTCTACTTTGGAAAAGAGTTGAAATCAGAACTGAGACTAGTTTGGTGCATGTTAGACTTCTCTGTATAGAATAAGACTTCACTAACCTGTTTCTTCTATCTTGCTTACCTGCTAGCCAGTCTGCTTTAACAGTAACATAAATACTAGGAGCTAGAGGGCATGAGTTGGAGTAATCCCTTGTTATTTAAACTAGAATTTCTTAGACATCCCCCTTCTGAATTCAAAGTAATATCGGCAAAAGTTTCTTAACACAGTACAAGTTGTTTGAGGGCATACTGTGAGTTCTAACAGCTTCCATGTGCTCCTGAATTTTGGTCTTGTTTCAGTACAGGAGTTGTGAAGCCTGGACCAGGTATTGCTGGGATTTCAGTAGAGGAACTGGTGAAAGAAATAATGGTATTGAATGGTATTGATGTCAAAGTGTGAAAGGCTTCATGGATGAGCAAAGAGCAGCAGTTGAGAGAAAGATGGTCTTGCCTCAGGAGTTATTGGCACCATTGACTTGTGAAAGATCTAAGGTGATTTTATTTATTTATTTATTATACTTTGCAAGTAACTGCCTCCAGAAAGTTAGCATCCCCAGCAGTGTGTTTCTAAACTAAGAGTATTTGCAGAATGTTTTTCGATATATATAGCATGTACTGTAGAATATGGACTCTCTGTGTGGGAATTGTAATTAGGCTCCCATCATGTGGATCATCTTACAGAGCTATATATCTGAGAGTTTAGTGGTGGACTGGGGCTTCATCTGTCTGTTTAGAGCACTCAAAGTCTTAATTTATAGGCTGTAGTCTATTTTGGTTAAATTACTCCAAGGAAATGACCAAATGAGAGATGAAGCAAAAATATATTTAAACAATTTTATAATGCCTTGATCTTTTAAAATAATTTGCATACTAACCAGGAGACCTTTGAAAATGGAAAAATAATTAATGTTACTTACTACAGGATTCAGGAGCCTGTAGCTAAGGAGAGCTCCCTGCTCAGGTACAGAGCTGGTTGCTGCAGTCCAACCCCAAGGACAGCACAGCTATTGTCGGCTTCCTTTCCCAGGACCTCCGCTTTGCTCCTTTCTTCTATGCTCTTGCTATGACTGAACATGGTAATATAAGTCTTCTCCACTAAAGCCAACAGAGTCATACGAAGTATGTCCTTTTAGACTGTCTGTATAGAAACTCAAGAGGGGAAAAATTACATCTGTTTGGAAAGCTCAGAGAAGAGGGAGGCAGGCTAGGAATAGCTTGGATGTAATATTGATTGTGGTTTCATTTAAAATCAAACTGTACTGGTGAATTGGGAGGTGTAGCTGATAGCCTAGAGGGCTGCGCTGCCATCCAAAGGGACCC
>VZSV01000080.1:1172672-1192710 GCA_013398735.1 Nothocercus julius
GGAGATCTTCCAAACCCGCTTGGACGCAGTCCTGAGCCACATGCTGTAGGTGACCCTGCGTGTGCAGGGGGGTTGGACTAGATGATCTCTAGAGGTCCCTTCCAACCTTAAGCATTCTATGATTCTATGAATAGGCTGCTAATATCAACTCTAAAAGTGGAAAGAAATAATATGATTTCAATATGTAGGAACCCACCTTAAAGAAGAATTGGAGACTTGGGTTTGTTTATATGCTTTTGGGAAGGGCTCTACCTTTAGCTTGAATGTAGGCTAAATAAATGGCATTTTCTGTTTATAACTTCTGTTCAATACTCTGAATTAAGGTAGCAAGCTACATTAAAAAGCCTATCAGGTTTATTGCAGTATTTTGTGGTTTAATAAAATTGTATTGGTAAGGTAGGGAGGGAAGCCTGTGACTGAGCTTCTGTATCCTGCTTTACCTGGGTCTGTTGTTGTGCTGTATTGGCCGAAGAGCATGGGCAGCAAACAGGCTGGAGCTGTGCAGAGAGGTCAGAATGAGGTGTGTGCAACTGTGCCCTATGGCAGTCATTTGAGGGAGGCTCTCCCAGCCCTCTGTGGTTAGGTCAGGGGAGCAGTGACCTTCCATAAGCTCAAAAAAAGCCCTCTTAAAAACACTGTAAGCATCTTCCATTTGTTTTCATTCACATTTGGCAAAGACGTTGACTGGTGAACTCTGTGACTCCGTTCCTGGAAGGTGCATGTCCCGGAAGGAGAGCGTTTACGTAAGGGTAAACGACAACCTGACCAAGCAGAAAAACAAGAGCCTGCACTCTTGTTTCAGAATAATAACTGCTATCCTGACCTGCCTAATGTGACTGTAAGAGAATCTGAAGTAGCTCTTTGTTTCATTAGGTATTTCTTGGGAATAATATGAGTAACTCTTACCACCCTTTATGCTTAAAACAATACAGACAGATTTATGTCTTTCTGTAGCATGTGCAGCTTCCCAGCAATGCTGAAAGAGATTCTTGGGGTGAAATACAGGTCTATGCTAGTATCTTATTTGAAAATCATGCCTTTACATCACTTTGGACTTACTCATCACTTGCAGATAACAGGACCCATCTGGGAATGTAACAAAATCCACTCTCTTTTTAAGTCTGATCTTGACTAATTAAGCAATATATTATCAGTTGTGTCAACTAATGAGTTGCATAAAATTGTAAGCTTTGAATTTGGCCATGTCCAGAACTAACACCTGTTGCTTGTGCAGTATAATTTAAATCATCATTATTACTTTAAAAAGACAGATTGTTCTAGGCTAATCTTAATTTTCTTTATCTCCTTGTATAAATCTCTTAGCAAAAAGCATTTGTGCAGAAATAAGAAATCTTCATAACTTTTTGGAAATATTGTACCAGATAAAATACATTGCAGATAAGGAGCGTGATGCAACTAATTTAATGTAAAAAGATGAAGTTACAAATATTAGATTAGCAAAAGCAAAATAGTAAGAGGAAAACTATAAATGAAAAATGAATAAACCCAGTGGGTGAAGCACATGACTATCAATGTAGGTGTCATTCTTGTAGCAGGCTGTATTTATTTTTATGTAAAGCTGGCTGTGTTGCAATATTCTTATGACAGTATTGGGATTTCCTGTTTCCGCAAAACGCTCACTTGATTAGCAAGTGCCCCTGGTTAATGCGAATTGACAAGTTTGCCTGTTTTTGTCTTTAGACTAAATTACAGTTAGTCTGGTGTCTGGCCTTATAAACATTTTGGAAAAGTAAGCCTGTCTGATCTCTAATTATATTTTAACAAATATTACTTGAAGAAACCTTATCATTGCCTGAGAGGCATTAGCCCAGAACAATTAATTGTTGCTGGGTTTTGGCCTTATCTGATTAAATAAATAATCCCTGTGACACCATCATGTTCTCTGGAGGGCTAAGATGAAACAGCCAAGATGTCCTTAATGGTATTGCAATCCAAATTAAATTGCGACTCCAAAACCATTAGAAAGGCCTTAATCCCCTCTGTCCTCCTAGAGATTTTCTCCTTTTTTCTTTTTTCTTTTTTTTTTTTTTAAATCACACACGCGCGTGCACACACATGCGTGCGCACACACAAGAAAAGGCTTTGAATGCGAAGGAAGGGGGGCTGTAATATTTACCAAAAGGCAAGAAAGGACTGTAATAGCATATGCTGCAAAGCAGTCATTGCTTGTTTTTCCTGTTATGTGACTCTTAATGTTTCTGTTGGATTATTTTTTGGTGTTTTTTTTTTTTTTTTTTAGTTTGTCTTTAGTCCTGTAGGTCTGCTAAGATAGTTTTCATCTTGAGCAGTGCTGCGTTGAATACAACTATATTAGAACACATCAATGTCGCAAAGTTCCACACAGTTGCGTTTGTAATATTTTATCAACCTTTTCAATTGCAGCATCTAAGATAAGAGTTTTTAATTTTACTGTATTAAATGACTTTTATGTTAACAACATGGCNTTTTTTTTTTTTTTTAGTTTGTCTTTAGTCCTGCAGGTCTCCTATGATAGCTCTCAACTAGAGCTGTGCTACGTTGAACACAACTCTCTATGAACACATCAATGTAGCAAAGTTCCACACGCTTTTGTTTGTAATATTTTATCAACCTTTTCAATTGCAGCATCTAAGATAAGAGTTTTTAATTTTACTGTATTAAATGACTTTTATGTTAACAACATGGCTTTAGCAGAATAAGGAAAAATGCCTCGGGCGTCGTTTTTTCACCGGGTCTGTTCTGTGCAGTCTTCTGTGCAGCCTCCTGCGCTGCACAGCTGTGCAGCTTCTGAGCACTTCCCCGGGGCTCCTTAAACAAAGTCCCCTCTGTTTCTTGCCCATGACTCTGGTCTCCTTTTTTTCTCCAAGGGAGAAATTGAGTTTTGTTTTGGAGAGCAGGGAGAAAGGTGGTTTTGTTTTGAGTTGCTTTATTTTTATTTTGGTATTAGTTTCTGAACACTGAATTTGTGCATACACTCATGCATAATGTACGTTCTACGTGCTGATACCGCGTACAAAGGTCTTGAAGTGCCTTGCAGATGGAGTGGAAGGCAGTGAATTTGCAGTGAGCCTTTAGCATCTTCTGGAGTTCATTCCACCCTTGACATTTTAGCTCTGGCCAAACAGACCCTGATGTATTTTCAGTCCGCAAACATCTCCGCGAGGAAAAGTCCGCTTTGATTTGCCAGGGCTACGCAGGCAATGCATAAAGGCTACGGCCCCAGCTTGTCCAAAATGTCATTGGACCTTTTGTATCATATCTGCAAAATTTTGTGGATCCTCATTAGTAGCAATTGTTTAAAAGGCAGTTTCTTCCCTTACCCCTGAAACTCTTAAAGTTATGGTTAACATTATTATAAGCAGTAAAAAGATTTAAGTAGAATTTAACCTAGTTTATCCCCCAGAATTGTCTGAATTGCCTCAAAGTAATTTGACTTAATGAATCTCACTAATTGGGGGTCTGTCCTCTCAGGATAGGAATATTCTGAGACTAGATTACAAACCTATCTGTGGGGTTTTATTCCTCCTCTCTAATTGTGTGAATCACTTGAATTTCCTTCTCAGCTGGACAAGCCTTCTGCATTTCAAGTTTTTTAAATAATCAGTGTTATCTTACTGGCTTGGGGAACTTCCCTCATTTCAGCCTCTCCTCTGGGCTGCGATACCATTCGTAGTGCTCATTAGTATATGATGTGTATATTACATACAGAAATATAAAATGAAAAGGGGCCGCTCGCTTTGCAGCATGTGCTTCTCTGGGCCCATGGAGCCTCTTGAGGAAGAGGGATTTGTGAAGACTCGCTCAGGACTTACCTGTAGATGTGTACCTGTCATCAAAAGATGTGTTGGTTTGACTTTTTTTTTTTCTTTTTGGAGAAAATCAGATTTTTGCAAATTCATTTTTTTGCTGTAATTATTTGAATTGATTGTTAGTGCATAAACACAAAATAGCATACAAAGAGCAAGTCAGCTGAAACGTGTCTTTAATTTAATTATATGTATGAGGTTTTCTGTGGGCTAGTATATGCTTAGAATGATTTTAAAATTTATATGAATTTATAAAGCCATTTCTAAATGCATATTTATTTATAAGTATGCCCTTATGCATGTATAGGTGTGTAAGAACACAAGTAATACTGAAGACTTTTCCTCCTGAATAAGATGAACTGCCACAGTTGTTCTTAAAAAGATTTGATAAATTCTATTAATGAATGGAAATTACTGCCTGTGACCTAGTTTAGTAGCACAGTGACAGCAGCAGGAAACTTTGTTGCAGTATACTTTTAATTTGCAAATAAATGTTGTTTACATTAACGTGGAAATCAATGTTTAATTTTTCTTCTGAGAGGAAGGTATGCAAAGCATACTGCCCAAGAAAGGAGCTCTAGTTCTCTCTCCTGGTGCTTCGTTTCCCCTTCAGTAAAAGGAAAAGATCTGTGTTTAAAATTTTTAAAAGAAATCTAGACATGAAGATTGATTAAGCTCTGTTGTTGTGATCTTCAGGGGGCAGTGGATTAAATCAATTTAATCTGTAGGGAATTTTCATGCTTACTTGCACTTTCCTACTTACAATGCAATTAAGATGTTTTCTCCAGAGTTTTTATTCTTCAAAGTAGTGCTAATCGTTGTGTGTAGTAGCTTAAAATACTATTATTGCAGCAGTGCTTTTAATATGAATGACCTAGGATTCTATATTTAATTGCCCTTATCTTCCATGATGAAATACAGTTCTGATTATTTAAAAAAAAATAATAATAATTTTAATTTTTAAGTGAGATTTGGGGAAAAAAAAGATTTTTGTATCTCTCTCTTGCTTTCTTTTCCAGCTTTGCCCTTTCCCCCTTCTTTCTCAGTATATGTAGGCAACAGAGGGTTTTGAACAGCAGCCCGAGGGCTAAGGAGTGGTGAAGGCTGTGCTGGCAGGAAGGTCTCATGGTGCTCCGCACGCTTCCAGGTCCGCACAGCTGTGTCGAGTGGCACTGGCCACATGCACCTAAAGCCACTGGGTACTGAACTTGATGAGTAAGCCCAGTTTGCAGCCCCTAATGCCCCCAAGGCAGAGGGGGGAGCAATACCAGGTATGTAAGAGCTCCTCTTAAAAGATTGGAGAGGGATCCAAGCTGCATCTGTGAGCACGGCAGTAATTCCTGGAACGGCGAGGACTGGTACTGAGCTTCTCTCTGGGTGGCTTGTAGTCATTGGCCACATGGTGTGGGGAAGCAGACTTAATTATAAATGTATTTGTGTGGTTTTACTTTATCAGCCCAGTGTGGAGAAAAAGATGGGAAAGGGAAAAAATAAAAATAAGAAAGACTCAACCAGGCTCCTTTGAGCAAGTGCCTGAGCTTGTGTACAGGACAAGATGTGTTTGTTTACATGCTCAGGCTGTGTTGCTGCAGCATTAAGGCAAATCAAAAGATCTTCCATGTGACAGAGTTATTGTTCTATTGTTTATAAGTGGAAATGGCCCAATGCTTAAAACCAACTAGAGACTTGTGTCCTATTGCAAGAGGCGGCCTTTCTATCTGGATTTGAACAGTTTCAGCTCTAATCCTTTCAAGAGTCCTTGCTAATATAAGATCTTGAACTAACTGTTGCAAAGTAGGTTTTTTTTTTTAAGTGTTACCGGCTCAAAGCAATAAAAAGAATTAGGCCTCAATAAAAATCAGTGTTTGGTTGTGGGTTTGACTTTTTTTTTTTTTTCTCTCTCTTATGCCTCTGTAAATCATGGTGTTTTAAATCTCCATAACATTATTTGTTTTGGGGGGGAAGGAAGATGTTGTTGGTTGTTGATTATTAAGTTTGACGTGAGTTACTTCCTTTTGAGGACAAGGAATTTCTTATGATTGCGTGTTTCCAGGAGCTGGGATTTCAAGATCCACAACCTCAACAGCACTTAAATTAAAAGCATCAACTGTGAAGCAAGAAGGCCTTGGTGAGGGAAACAGGTGACCCATAGCTTTATGAATGTGGAACAGCTATTCTGTGATGTGAAGTTAGTCTAATAGGTGATAGGAAGGAAAAAAACCCACTAAACCTCGAAAGATTTAGTCAGAAAGGAAGGTCAGAAGGATATGTTTGAGCCATGTAAAGTGGATAGTTGAGGCATTCTATCAAGTTCTCATCTGTAGAAAAGGATTTAAAAGTTGAAAATGTGTAGCAGCTGGCTCTTCACAGAGTAGCTCACATTATTTTGGAAAATTTATTTTTTTTACCACCTATTTCAAAGTTTTTGGAAAGAGAAAGCAATTCTTGAATGGGAGAGGAGGAAAATCTCTAAAAGATAGTGAGGGGAAAAGCATTTATTAGATACAGTAGAGTTGAGTGGAATAACCAGTTTAGAAGAAGAGATACAGAATGTCTCATGTCACTCTTCAGAATATGCCACCAGCCTTGTTTGTACTGGCTGTGTTTTGAGGGAGCTGACAGGTGGAAGGCACATCTCCTCGGTGGGAGCTGGAGCGCTGGATTCTCATCCACATTTTGGGATGCAACCACCCGTGTAGCATCTGGGGCTCCCAAGCGTTTTCCTGTTCTGCTGTGGAAAGCTGGGTGCGAATGAGCACGCACACAGAAGTAACTTTTAAATTTTGGTTTAAGAAGTTAGGAAAGGGCATTTTTGATTCCTGATTAATTAATGGTGCTTATGCGAAGGGATGCTGCTGCTCTTGAAAAATAGTTTAGCCTACCCCTTTAGAGACTTAAAAATAAGAGCTTAGTAAATCTGTGTGCCGCTTCATCCCTGGGTTGTTTCCGAGCCAGAACGGTGATTTTATGCAACTGCTAGGCAGTAAATGGGAAGTGGCTTATTTATTTTTGTAAAAAGCCTTTTGCATGAAGTAGCATGGAAGTCATTTTTTCTTTATCTGTGTGTGTCAGCTTTGTGCTTGAGAACAGCCTGTGTAGGATTGAAATACTGGTGGGAACGTGCTGAAATGGAGGCATTTTCCCTGGGATCGGGAAAGGACGAGGTGTGAGTAATAAAGCAGCAGCCATTTCTTCCCCTTGTTGTCTCCTCTCCCGTTGTTGGTTTAATCTGCCCCCTTACTGTATCTAAAGCCTTACCTACAAACGGGCGGCAGCCTAACTAATTCGGCCGTAGTTCATTCCTATAATAAGAAATTAGATAAAAGGTTGTTTCTGGGATACTCCTGTTTTGGCCGGAGTGCATTTGTAGGATCTGAAGCAAAACAGTGTGCGTATGAGCTTGATAATTTGGGACACAGGTCATACTGAGGTGGGTACAAGGATATTTAATGTTGGCAAGCCAAGAGATAGAAAATTGTTCTTGCAGTAACACCAGAGCTTATGTTATATGCGCTTTGACTTTTCTACAGAGTAGGTTTTAGAACATTTTGGAAATGCTTGTTTTTATATATTTCTTTATTTATTGCTTAAACTAAACTAACAAGCATATTTTGACAGTGAGGGTGGCAGAGCACTGGAACAGGCTGCCCAGAGAGGCTGTGGAGTCTCCTTGTCTGGAGATCTTCCAAACCCGCTTGGACGCAGTCCTGAGCCACATGCTGTAGGTGACCATACGTGTGCAGGGGGGTTGGACTAGATGATCTCTAGAGGTCCCTTCCAACCTTAAGAATTCTATGATTCTATGATATTTTCATGTTTGTTAATGGGGTCGTGCTTATGGTCCCAGCTCTGCTGTGCTGATAAAAAGCAATAAACTGGAGGGAAGAATAGGCCATCAAAGTGATCCTGAGAAGGGGGTAGTTCTGGATCTCGGGTAAATTTCTTACCCTTGCTCTCTAGTTTCCCTAGCACAAGGCAGAGGCAGGCTTTGCTGTCTCTCTGCCTTGCTGCGTTCGCCATCCACCCTGTGGTCAGCATGATGCGCTGAGTGTAGATACTTCTCCATCCCTGTTAACTAGCTCTTAAAAAGGCAAATCTGGAGCAGAAGGAGGTGTTTACTGTAGCATTCAGCACAGCAATTATTTAAAGTCTTTGGGGCTGGGTTTCTGTAACTTAGTAGAGCCCTTGAAATGCCTTTTATGACATTTAAGCACTGTTTTCAGCTGCCTTTGAAGGACTTGGCCCTACTGAGTTTCAGAAGGAGCCCTAGAATTGAAAGAGATGGTAAAACAAAGGCCAAATGCTTTTCTGCTTTGAGAATATGCTGAAAAAGTAACTGTCCTCTGCATGCTCTTTTATCTGCTGGCACTGCTGTGCCTCTGCTGTATATATCCTTTCTGACAAAAAAGAGTTACTCCCAATTACGTTGTTTCTCTTGCAAAGCCTGCAAGATTTAAGACTGTTTGTATCTTATTTTGCATTTGTCTTATGGGATTATTTTCCTAAGCACTAATCAGATACCTTGTGAAAGTCTTGCAAAATAGACTTCAACATTGCCACGAGAAGGCTGCGTTTGGGCTTGCACAGCTCTGACGGCTGATGTTGGTGATGCTGGTGGGAAAAGAAAAAGCAGTGATCTGGGTGTACTGGAACAGGAAGAGGACTTGATGTCTTTGTGGCTGGCTTCTGTTAGTGAAGGGACCTAACGGCATGGGCTTTTCCGTGCCTGCTGTGTAGGAGCAATCTGTGACTCTGTCTTGCAATTTTTTTTTTCCTGTCTGCTTTTTTACACCAGTTCTTACATGGACATAAAATAAATGTAGGAAATAAACATCAGAATTCAGTCTGACACCTAAGTAAAGTTGGCTGAGCTCTTACTTCTCCTTGGAGAGCTACCCATGCAGTTGGCTATTCGTGTCTGCACCCATTAGGTGTGTTTTGGGGCAGGCTGCACGCTCGCTGCGCTCTAGTAACTGCTGGTTGTTTCTCTGCTCGCATCCCACCTGAGATCTTTGGGGAAGAAACAGACTGTCCTTGTGCTTTCCGTACTGGCACCAAAGGATACAAAGGACTTTTTCCAGAGGCCTGACTTCTCCTCCCTTCAGCAGTTCCTGCCTGTGTGGTACCCTTCCAACCTGGACCTGCTACTTTATATTCTCTTGGGCCATTTGAGTTCGTGGGTCCTTTTGAGACCTGGGTAATGCACTGTTGTGTTCCAAACACTTTTTTATTTCTTATGAATGCAGATTTGCCTTTACTGAGCATTCTGCTTACGGCAGAAAGTGCCCCTGCCTGTGCCCAGGTATTGAAGGGCTTCCAGCATTGTGCTGTGGGCCGCACCTGGCAGCAGTCCCTGGGTGTGTGCTAGGCTCCTTGGAGGAGCATCAGGGCAGAAAGGAGTTATTTTTGCCTCTGACAGGAGCCTGTCTAGTAATGTGGGGTGTCCAGCTTTGATGCAGGCAGGGAGCCTGAACTGCTGCACTGCTTAAATCACTGTCCTTTAGTTTTCCAGGAACACAAACATTACAAGTTATCTCCCAGCTGGGCTATAAGAAAATGCATTTGCAAACTGCTCCATAAAATACAGCAGGCTCTCTAAGCCCCACATTTCTAACCTCAAGTTAATGTTGGTATGGGCAGCCCAGCGAGCTTGTGCAAATCTGGCTGTCCTTGGTTTTCCTAGAAGCCAAGTCCTGGACATGTCTGTGGTATTTCCTCAGGCTCTGGAGTAACATTTACCTTTCTTACGCTGTCACTTGCCTCTCGGGGTTGCTTCCTCTAACCTGTAGCTGATCTCCAGCTACATAATTATTGCTGTCCTGGTAGGAAAGATGAGTGATGGTTCCATTCTCCTAAGTGCTTTTCACTTCTGAAATGTAGCTGGTCCCAGATAGGTTGTTTTGGTTATTGATGCCACTACTGAATACACTTTTTTGCGCTCTTGGCAGCCACAATGAAAGCTTTTTTCCAAAAACCTACCAGTCTACTAAAAGCTTCCTTAATATGAGCATCTTGGCCGCATTGTCAGGAGTCACAGAAAGGATGATGGCAGTGATGGAGTTCAGCTTTTCTTCCTCGAATGTGGTTGGAAGAGCACTTGTGTAGTTTGAGGAGGATGTTGGTTCAGTCTCCCATGTGGGAGAGGATTTCAGGCCGCTTCAAAGGACCCCAGTCTCCGGCTATAGGTTTGTCAGGGCTGAGGGGGCATCGCAGCCTCTTGCTCGCAGTCTTCTGCTCTGCCTAAGTAAATGGACAGCTCACGCAGCAGGAAGGGGAACCCATCCCTGCAGGGCTTCAGGAAGGAGTGATGTTCAATAGCCCAGGGGCAGCTGTCTGCAGTTCAGGATGGCAGGAGGGGCTGAACTTGGCCTTCTGGTGTCCTGGGCTCACACTGTTAAAGGCTGGGCTGGAGCACGGTCACGGATGGGTCTTTGCTGAGCTTGTCCACAGCGCCATTGAGCCAGAAGGCAGGTGGTAGGGCATTTTCGTAGAAGTATTTGGGTGCTGCAGTGGCTGCTTGCTTGTAATAAACAGTGTATAACATCAACAGAAGGTTTCCAGAGTCTCTGTTGCCTGAATACTCTTGCAGCATGAAGGCAAGAGGGCAACTGCCAGATGGGTCAAATACACTTAGAGGAATATATTGCACAAGACTTTTCTGTGTCCTCAGTGAGCTCTCAGTCCATTGAGCTAAATGCTGCTCCTACCACTGCTTTTGTGAATCTAGCTACAGTTCTTGTCTAAAATTATTTACTGAATCTAAGCCAAACTTATGATTGGTTTTTACTCCTTTCAGAAGTAAATTTACCCTATGCTGATCCCTGCCTGCAAGGGCAACGTAGCTTCCAGCTGCTATAATCCCTGGATAGGATTGTTCCTTTTCCCCCTCTTGCTGTTGCAACCTTGAGGAAGGACCGACCCTTCCAGGAAGGCAAGAGGTGCGTGATTCATGATAGAGACCTTGCTGCCTGTGAGAGCCTCCAGTGAGGGAGAAGGCATGGGGGAGGAGGGGTTGGGCTTGTGTCCAATTATTCCAGAATATTTTTAGAATATTTTGTACTGAGGAAGTAAACAATTAGTACTGTGTAAAGGTCGGAGAGAGACCCCACCCGTTCTTGGAAGTCCGTACGGCCTCCGCTGTAACTTCAGCGGTGCTTCTGGCTTCGGTTATGTGCAGTTCAGTGATTTATTGTAGTTTATTTTTGTGCCAAAGCACACTCAAAAATGCCTTGACCCTTCAAGAAACTATTGTTTTATACTCAGCTTTTTATCCTCATTGCATTTGTCCAGAACCAGTAAATATGGGTATATCCACGGTTATTTGCCTCGATTGCTTTTTTACCCTATAGAGTCATGTGTGTGAGAGTTGTGAGACTTCTTCAATTTAAGAAAAAAAAAAAAAAAAAGAAAAACGAAAAAAGAACAAACAAAACAAAAAAAACCCTTGCAATTAATTTTGAGCCAGATGTGATTTTTATCACTCTTCAAACAAATTATTGTACTGAATACAGAATGCCGTGCCAGGCTCCAGGTGTGTGTTGTATCTGTGCTAATATTAAAATGAGATCTCATAATAAAGAAGACTTTCTGTAGAGTACACTTGAATATTGATAATAAATCATGTACAACTTTAATGCATTAATATTAAAATTATGAATGTCATTTATATTTTTAATAAGCATAGGGCTCAATATTATTTCTTTTGAGCAAACTGGTAACGTACAGAGGTATTAAACGGTGGCACTCCGAGGCTTGAATGTCACCATTAAGCAATGTTCTCCAGAGGAAATTGTCAACACCAGAACTGCTCAGCCTGCATTTAGCTTAGAAGTTGGTGAATGTGAATTTCTGTATCAACCTACCATTATCAGAACCCAGACCCTGCAGAGGACCCTTTCAAAGCAGGAGTGGCACCGTGAAGCAGAGGCTGCTCTGGCTTCATGAACTTGCGTGGAAAGGGTTTCGCCACAGAGGTTGTTGTCACTGGACCTTGGTTCAACCACTTTCCTAGCAGGAGCCTGCCAATTTTTAAAACATTTATTTTCCTTATGAAAGCATAACTAAAAAGCCTCATTAACTGATGAGGTAAAGACATCGCTTTTTTTGGTAGTAGAGGGGAAGGCGCTGTGTTTTTGTTCTTTTACTAGATGAGAGTTTGTTGTGGAAATTTTGGTGAGCTGCATTTTACTTTTGAAGCAGGTAGGGCAGTGTTAGGCTTGGTGCCCTGTCTTTCCTCAAAGAGAAATTTGTGAGAATAGGTACAGTGAAAGCTGAGATTTATGGCCTATATGGACATAGGATCTGAAAGCCCATTACAGCTCGTGTGTTTAAGCAGATGCGAGAGATGTGATGGTGTGACAGCTTTAATGAAATGCACCTACTCTGTAGCAGGGGCCAAGGTGTGATGATAACAGCAACGAAACCATCGTAATTAGGTCATTCTTGTTGCGGCTCCTCAGGGACCTTGTCTTCATCTGTTTCATAGCAGGCTATCTTGGCTTTCTGTGGAGAAAAATGAATAATCTGTTATCTCTGTCTACATCTGTATCAGGGTTTGACCATTGCTAAGAGAACGTCAGAATAATTATTTCATGATCTCTTAACATCTTCTGATAATAAAAATATATTTAATATTCTTAAATATAAACAATTTAATAGTAACATATAAATACATTATATAATTATACATTCTGAATATAATAGTAAAAGTTATATTTTAAGATGTATTTAGGGATCTTTTCTAGATAGGTACAGTTTTGATTTTTGTAAATAACTAAATGATTTTCAAAAATTATATTTGCTATGGCCTTTTTTTTTTATCTTTTTTCCCATTGAGTGATGTTTATCAGTCTAGAGAAGATGAGGAAAAATCTTTCATAATTTTAAAGCAAAGTTCATTCTATTATGCTATTATAAGCTACTAAATATAGTGTACTTATTATAATATGTGGGGAAACTGAAAGTTGGATTTGAAAAATAAAATTCAAATTCCCTTTTTCTTCTTCCTGCCTCTCAGGTAGAAAGACATGACATGAATACCCTGAGCTTGCCCCTTACCATCCGCCGCGGGGGCTCTGACACCAACCTCAACTTTGACGTCCCAGATGGGATTCTAGAGTTCCACAAAGTCAAACTCAGCGCGGATAGCTTGAAACAGAAGATCCTCAAGGTCACGGAGCAAATCAAAGTTGAGCAAACAGCCCGCGATGGGAACGTGGCCGAGTATCTGAAACTCGTAAACAGCGCAGACAAGCAGCAGGCTGGGCGCATTAAACAAGTCTTTGAGAAAAAGAACCAGAAATCTGCCCACTGCATTGCCCAGCTGCAGAAGAAATTGGAGCAGTATCACAAAAAGCTTAAAGATATTGAACAAAATGGATCCTCCAGAAGCACTAAGGATACTTCCAAGGATAACTTGAAGGATGGTCAGCATGGAAAGCTTCGTACGTCCGGGCATGGGACGGAGAGCAGCAAGTCGGGCGTGCCAGGTGTCTCCCTGACACCGCCTGTCTTCGTTTTCAGCAAGTCTAAGGAGTTTGCAAACTTGATTCGAAACAAGTTTGGCAGCGCAGACAACATTGCTCATCTCAAAAATACCCTCGATGAATTTCGGCCAGAAAGCAGTTCTAGAACATATGGTGGCAGCGCTACCATTGTGGCCAAGCCAAAATACGTCAGTGATGACGAATGCTCGAGTGGTACCTCTGGCTCTGCAGATAGCAATGGGAATACTTCCTTCGGAGCTGCTGTGGCAGGCACCCTGGACAGCCAAGGAAAACTTTCCATGATTTTGGAGGAACTAAGGGAAATTAAGGAGACACAGTCCCAGTTAGCTGATGATATTGAAAATTTAAAAACACAGTTTAAAAGAGACTATGGCTTTATTTCTCAGATGTTACAGGAGGAAAGATACAGGTAAGTATAAGTATTTTTTTTTTTTTTTAAATTATCTTAACTTCCTTTTAGCCATCTTGAAATGACTTTGAATTGAGTATAGGGACTAGTCAGAAAGAATAAATGTGTTTGTGTGTGAGGCAGTGGTGGTGGGATACTTCTGAAATAAGAGGATAAATTCCAATTAATATCTGGTATCAAAATGTTCCACTTCTTTCAAAAAGTGGCAATACGGATGTAACATTAATACTTCACATCAGATAATGTGGTAATTGTTTTGCCTAAGGCTTGTCTGAAAATCTGCCATCTGATATTTTACTGGCATGTTCTTATATGAATACAGTGTATAGGGGATGCCAGTTGTTTTGTAACTAATGGAAGGCTCCTAATCTATTTTAACCATAAAGGCTGATCAGCCTGCAGTGTAACGGGCTGACTTAGAGCTGTTAAGTGCTCTCTTACTGCTGAGTACCTTGTGCAGACACTGCTGAGATGCATGCAGGAGTACAGTGTCACTGTGTGTCCTGCTGCAACGCTGGGGTACTGCTGTGCAAGGTAATTTTAAGTGCTGTAGCACAACTTCCTCTCATCTTGTTTAAATTAAGATAGAGAAAAGGCAAGATTTGAACTGGACACCCCTAGCTGCTGGTGTTCTGTTTATAAAATTCATCAGTGACATACGGATATTTGTCCTTTAATACCTATGGTCAGCAAGGAGCAGTCACAAAAGCCTTTCAGTCTGCAGAACCAACATTTACAAAGTAGTTTCCAAAGGTTTTTTTTTACCAATCTCTCTCCTGTATGTGCTGTAATGCCAGTCAGCTGAATCCTTAGAGGTTACCTTTATGAAGTGTTGTCATGGTTTAACATTACTCAAGTAGAAAACACTAATATTGAACCTTTTTTTCTTTTTCTTTTTCTTAAAAAGATATGAAAGATTGGAAGACCAGCTAAATGATCTGACTGACCTTCATCAACATGAGACAGCAAACTTGAAACAAGAGCTAGCCAGCATAGAGGAGAAAGTGGCATATCAGGCATATGAGCGATCACGGGATGTTCAGGTACTTTCTCTCTTTTTTTCTTAACTTCTTCACTTTTTCTAGAATAATTTTTTCTTAAATCTTGTGCTGTAAAACACACATCTGTCTGCATATTTACATATAAAGAATGCGAGGAAAGACGTAAGCCCATATTTTGCCTGCCTTAAGATGAAAATCTAACAGCACGTTGTTATCCCTTTGCATGTTTATATGCAGTCTAAGCAAATGATGGATAGAAATATTTCCTCCCAAAGTCTAAGGATGAAATGATTGTTTCACCTTACCTTACCATAAGATTAAGATAAACTGGTAAGGTAAGAAGGCTCTGTGACTGTTATCTTATTGCTCATATTGTAAATAAAACTGCCTGTGCATCCTGGTGTTCATATGGCTGCAGGCAGAGAGGACAACCAGTGGGCTGACAGCAGAAGGCTCAAGCGCTTTTCTGGCTGGTGTGAGAGTTAACAAGCCCTCAGGAACTGAGTGAGGAGGGCGCTGAATCGAAGCGTATCACAGGTTCCTTGGTAGGCTGAAGACAGCTCTCCTGTGCAGGCTCTTTCTGCAGGCATCTCAAGGATGCAGATCCTGAATGAGCGCAGAGCTCTCCACTCCAAGGGCTATAAAGTGTTTGCTAACTCATGACCTGAGCCCTGAGGAGCCTCAAAGGCCTTTAAAACTAAGTGAGGTGCTAAGTTAATGATTCATTGTATTGTTGTTATGACCTCATTACAGGTGCTAAACTCTATTTCTTTTATCTCTGTACAGTTGGGCCTGCTTAAACTTGTCTGTTTGGGGCTTGGCAAATAAGCTAGGATAGAGTGAAAGCATTTAAATTACAAGTATTTAAATAACAAGGTAACATTAAAGCACCCTGTCCCTAAGGGAGGGGGGAGAAAGTGAAGGTGGGTTCAGTTCTTAAAACCCTTGTTCAGCCTCTCAGTGCAGGAGCCCAGGTGGAAGCACTTTGCAGATGGACTTCCTCTAAAGCAGCACAGGTGATTTGAAAAGAACCTCAAGTGAGAGAGGAAGGAAGGCCTGGAAAGCTCTTTATCAGGTAGAAGAGCACATGTGAACCCTAAGGGAATTTGTGCCACCCGTTGTCTTCCATGTAATAGTGCTAAAACAGTGAAAGGAAACTGTTTTTCAGAGGGTGACACTTTTGCTTTGTATCTTAAGTCAAATTAGTAGCTCACAGTTGCCCAACAGGAGCTGCTTTCCCAGCTCTGTCTGCCTTGTGCTCCTGCTGGCTGCCTCGCACTGATCCTGGTGCCTGGCTGGTCACATAACTCACTGAAAGGGTGTCTGGAGTTTGCAGCTGGGAGTAGGGAAGGAGGCAAGAAAGAGCATAATTTTTCTCTTCTAGGCATTGGCAAAGGGTTGTGTTGACCTATCTTATGATACTACAGCCTTAAAGGGTACTATATAATAGTATTCAAGATGTATCTCAAGCAGAAAATCAAATTTTGGCAAGGGAATGAAGCAGTTAGAAAATTTTCCATGTTTTACGTTGAGAGGATTTGAGTGCAGGATTAGCAATTCAGGAACAATTTTATTTTATTTATTTTAAGCACACCTTCAAGCAGAAGAGCGAGGTCTGTGTCCTTTAAAACAAAATGTCAGGTAGAAAATGTCATGTGAGAGAGTCCACTGTCATTCCCTCCATGGGAAGGCCAGAGTTCTCATGACTGAAGAAAACAGCATGACTGCATTTCCCTGCCTTCGATCTAGGCCACTTAGAAACCAGGCAATGTAGACCCAGAGGGACCTGGAGAAGCCACGTGGAGGCAAGCCAGGCTCTTCAAGCACGGGCACTAAGATTTACAAGCAAGCCTGGCGAGTATGGCAGGCAAATACCAGACCACTAAAGCAGAATGTAGGAGCTAAGTTAAGAACGGTGCAGGGAAAAACCATCTGACTTGCTTAGGCACCTGAAGTTTCAAGCAAAACCTTCCCATAGCGCTCAAAGCTGAGTGTGCTGAGTGGAGATTTTGTCCCTGCTTAGCTGGCTGAGCAGTCACCTAAAGCTGCTTTGGACTTGGGAGCACGGGATCTGAGCCCTGGCTCCTGAGAAGTCTGTCCCTTGGGGTGCTCAAACCAAGGCTGACCAGCCCGGCCTTCGCTAAATTGCGTTGCAGGAGTACGACGCTGCTGCCCTTTTGTATGAGAGCATGGGTGTGAAAATAGCCCAGTGAGAGACTTTGATTTCTAAGCGCACCCCTGGGAGAAGAGGGTTGAGTAATTTCTTCTGCTGCCAGGTAGTTCTGGACGGGGGCTTTGTCTCTGCGCGCCAGGGCTGCCGCTCAGCTGTCAGACGTTGGGATGCAGGAGAGTGGGCTGGGAGGAGCATCTCTCTGGAACGTCATAGCTGGGACACTGAAGCGGGAAAAGGCAGAGCAGCTCTGGGGATTTGTAGTCCTGTGTTCTACATGAGACAGTCAGTAGCTACAAAGCAGAGCTCCAAGACGCACGGCTGGCGGCCCTGGTTGTGCACAGAGGCTGCGCACCAGTGTCAGCCTCGCCACCTTCTCCCAGAAGAGGTGGCTGGATATAATCTGAGAGGGGTGCCTGAGCTTGGAGAGCAGAAGAGGGAGGATTTGTTCACGAGCCTGGCAATAAGAGGCTTCCTCCATTAGCAATTACGAGACTAGGCTCCCTGTTATATTTTGCCTTGTGTATCTTATTGTAGTGCAGTCTCTGTTTCAGCAAAATCACCAGAACACACAGTTTTAAATCTCTTATTACTATACTTTCTGCTGGAGGGTTCCATGCATGGCTGAAAACTGTCTGGTGTGACTCGGATGCACATCCTTGACAGAGAACCCTGCATGCTGTGCACTTAGGATATGGACTCGGGAGCTTTCGTGTCGGCAGAGGGAGAGGGCAAGAACCTGCTGAGATCCTGACCCCAGAGCTCCACCGCGGGTGGACTTAGGGAGCACAAAAGCAACGTGGAGTAGAGAGGTGGTGTAAACCAACTGCTACGCGTTGCACAGCAGACTTCATTAGTATCACAGCAAGCCAGTACTACCAGAATGTTTTCCATAGTACACACAAAGAAACCAACTTTGAGGCTGTTTTAATATAGTGGAGGTTGCCATGGCAACAGCTTTCGCAGTACTTTGTCTCATCTGTAGATGCAGGAAACAGGAGCTCTCAGGAACACGCGAGCTGTGATACTCGTCTCCAGCATCGAAATGGAAATACAGAGTTTTTGACAATGTTGTCAGATTTAATTATGCCTGAGCAGGCAGTGATACATACGTACAGATAGGTACGTGTATTTTTTTTTGGAAAAAAAAAAAAATTGGTGGCTCATTCGAATTTGAGGAGTCTGTAATAAATTATACTTTCTAATCTAGCTGAGGGATGGCTCCTCAGCTAAAAATGGAAAAGCATTATGGTGAAATACAGCTGCTCTGAACCTTGTTTTCTGTCATCTCCAGGAAGCCTTGGAATCGTGCCAGACCCGGGTTTCGAAGCTGGAGCTCCATCAGCAAGAGCAGCAAGCGCAGCAGTCTGAAACGGTTAATGCCAAAGTGCTCCTGGGGAAATGCATAAATGTTATCCTGGCCTTCATGACTGTCATCTTAGTGTGTGTCTCTACTATTGCAAAGTTCATTGCGCCTATGATGAAGAGCCGCTTCCATATCATCTGCACTTTTTTTGCAGTGACGCTGTTGGCAATATTTTGTAAAAACTGGGATCATATCATTTGTGCCATAGAACGGATGATTATACCAAGATGAAGCTGCTGGGCTGGCTGTTTTGTTCTTTTCTTCCTCTCCTCCCCTGTTTTCAAAGAAGTGCTGTGCATATACAAGCTGTTTTTGCTTTTGTCTGTTTAAATGTGCAGACTGGATGAAGAACACTTCAGAGTCTTGGACTCCAAGGTGGAAATCCATGAACACGTACTTCTTGGCAGTTACCTGTTCAACCAGATTGTTTCTAATGGGCTTTGTCTGTGATTAACTGCTCACTTTTGTCATTCTTCTGCCTTAATCCAACTGGTTTTCCTCTTTAGAAACCTATAACCACAAAAAGCATGGTATTTGGGGAGGGGTCTGGAAGTGTAAGGTGTGCTTTTTACTGGAGCAGGGAGAAGAGATTATGATCAGGAGGGAGCACGTTATAAAAGTGCATCAGCCCTGTGAGAGATGAAGTAATCTTCTCTCTGAAGCCAGTTAGAATGACGAGACCATTAGTCACGTGTATTAATATTTCCTGATTCTAAATTATTAGATGTCTGTATGTGGGGATTCTAGTTTTCAGGAGCAGCAGAACTTGATGCTCATGCCAGGAACCCTTTGCACAGAAAGCTTACTTCTCAAAATGTAGACCAGCAATGACTATGGACCACAGTTGCTGTTCTGTCCTGGCACTCTTCCGTGTCACGCTCAGGAGATACACAAACGTGGAAGAGGCTTCCAGCGACGATGAACCGAATGACAAGATCTCCAGGCCGCTTTGTTGAAGGATTAAGGGAGCCTCGGGCTTCAAGCACTGCAGCCTGCAAGGCGAAGGAAGCGCGTGCGGGGCGGCCGCGTTCAGAGTGGTCTGTGCACAGCCTGGCTTGCCGGGATTCTGGGATGAACGCAGAACAGGCTGGTGATGGGACTCCAGGTACCGTGGATTTCTCTTCTTGTGACACATTAAGGGGGTTCCACGCAGATCCTTGCAGGAGAAGGGAGTTAAACTGGTGTATATAATAAAAGCACTGTGCAGACTCTCTAGACAAATATAACAAAAATAATGTGTTACCATACAGTCCACTACTAGGAGACAGGGTTGGTTTTGTTTTCGTAATAGAATTTATTTTACTCAATCAAAGAACTTCAAAAAACTTTCCTTGAAATCCTTTGCCTGGTTCCCAGCCATAATGTAAAACAAGATCTTAAATAAAAAGAAAAAAAAATCAGATTTCTCCTTTGCCATGTATTAAAAAGAAAACAAAAAGTGTCTCTATTTATTTGCTATTCAGTGTTACTTTTAAAATAAGTGTTGTGACAGATTGATTTTTATTTTAATTGCAATATTTGTAATGCTGGAGGGGGGAAGGGAGCTGCCTGAGGGGTGTATTTGCTTTGAGGCAACTGCAAGAGCTGGTGTAGAAGTTCAGAGGGGTAGGGACGAGAGCAACTCTCTCATCATTTTACCACTCCGGGAGTAATAGTGAAAGTAGTTGCTTTCTCCGCCTTCAAGAACTGAAGGGCGAACAGAATTAATGGCATGAACAGTGACACGAGGGAGCCTTCGAGAGAGCTGTGCCGCCCTTCCCCGGCGGAGGCACCGCGGCAG
>VZSV01000080.1:1195403-1288956 GCA_013398735.1 Nothocercus julius
GGGAATCTGGGACTAGTAGTACAGATGTGTGCCAAAAATTGTCTGTTTTAGTTGACCAAAGTTAATTGTGTTAGTTGACCGAAGTTAACTGTCTCAGCGTGTTATTTTCATTTTGTGTGGCACTGTGGGAAGATGCAACTACTCAAATGGATTCTTTGTATATTTTGTTGTATAGTCATGACTGCCTTTAAGGTGCCATTAATATTTTTAAAATAAAGATATTTACATTTATTTGATGGTCGAAGTTGGGTTTCTTGAGCTTGCTCATCCCAAGCCTCAGTGCTGTGTCAGTAGCAAAACTGCTCAGTTGAGCCTTAGCCTTGAAACAGACACAAAATGTTCAGGCACCAACTGTGAGCACTGAGCTCCATCGCAGCTCGGACCCAAACCAGTAGCTTGGGTTTTACTTCCAGCAATGACATGGCAAAGCTGCAAACGTCAGCAGAGGTAACAGAGGTAACAGAGGAGCAGAGCTGCTCTTCTCCAGAGCTGGCGTGTACACGTGGTGCAAACACCATTTTATCTTGCCAGACAGTTGGACTCATCTTGGATTTCCTTTGTGGAAAACTGAATTAGAAACCTAAGCTGAATTTTTATGTTATTGCCAGAAAACTGTTACTACTTAGTCATGATCCAAGTGCTGATATGCCTAGTGGTTACCATGGCTGGCATAAAGCAAAAGACTTGCATTTATTTTCAGTTTTCAGAACTCAGATTTTGGATAGTAGCACAATCTGGTAACTGCTTTAGCACCCAGAAATAGAAAGGCAGAGAGGAAGATATAGGGGCACTCTTAATATGCCATCCTTAAGCAAGTCACATTGTGTACACACTGAACAGAAAACTACAGAGCACAGGAGGCCCATGTAACCCATGGGATTGAGCAATGGTCTCAAAAACTCTCTAATGCCTTAAATCTATTAAGGCTATTAAATCTATTATTAAATCTATGCCCCATGTGCTAAAATATTCAAAGAATTATATTCTGGCCCCAGAATTATATTCCAGCCCCACTGAAGTTGATGGTAAAACTCCCTCTAGGTTCAGCTGTGAACGGCCTCTCCCTCAGCACTGTGACATTTCAGAGTAAAGGCATCTTCTGACTGTAAATATTACTTTTTCCTGCTCCAGCCCCACACAGTAATGTATGTTCTCAGCCTCTCCAACAGAAAAGGGCCACTGCCAGGTCGCAGCCCTCTCTACCATGACTGAGCGGTGCCATCTGCACCTCAGGCTCTGCCCACACCGAGGCTGGATCAGCCACCACTCCCCGCACTAAGCCCTCACCTGGCCTCTATCCCCTTAAATCGAATTCAGGTCAAGGTGACACAAACTAAGCACAGATTAAACTGCAGGTATGCGTGGCAGCATGGATGTACAACGGCAATGCCCTGCCTAAAGACATAGGCTAGGTTATAAAGGTATAGGCTGCTGGGCTATAGGAGCTTGAGGCTTTACCTAATCTAGCACCTATTTTCAGCTTTCCTCAATGGAGGCAGCAAGGAGACCTAAGGGAGCTTCCAGTCTCGTCATTTCTTAACCAGACTTGCGCGTTATCGTCACCCAAAGAGTGCACGTGCAAACTCCTCTGATGCATTTGTGGAGCGCTAGAGTGAGTTGGCTTTCCTTCAGATGCTGCCGCCTTTGTGCGAGTGTGAGCTTCGATGATCCATCCAGGACTAATACAAAACGGCACTTAAAGAGAAAAAAACTCTTAACTCTCTAAACCGAAAGCACTGAGGGTGTCTATGTGGGTTCTCAATTAGGTGAGCCCCACAATGAATGTACGTGTTAAAAAGACTTTCCATTTTTGTAGAATAAACCATTAGCACATGCAGTTGTATCAATTTCTACTTGCAAGAGAAAAAAAAAAGGGTTTTGAGAGGCACATAAAATAGGAGAATTTGTCACTGCTTGAATTCAACATACTATAAAGATATTTCTCCTGTTTCCTTCAGGTACTATCCTAATTAGCAGTTGGGCTGCCTGACATAAAGGAAAAACAAACAAACCCCAGTATTTTCCCTCTCCTCAGCAAGGCATTTTCTTTTATATTTATTTTCTTTCATATTTTTCCCATGTCTTGTAATATTTATAACCCTGATTTTCTAGCTTTTTCCCCACTTCTTGCTCTCTAGCCGCATCTCCTGTGACCTCCTTTTCCCCTCGCTGTGCTCACAAACCCCACACATCTGCTTGTTATTCTTCCTCCTCTTGGCTGTCTCCTCCTTGGGTGCCTGGGCTCCAATTTCTCTCTTGCTTTTTGCCTCTTTCCCTTGTTGCATTCCACAAGCCTGCCAGGTCGAGCCCAATCCGCAGCCTCAGTTTTGGAGCACTCAGAGGTGGAATCCCTGTCTCTTGTCTCTCGCACTGCTGCGAGGCTGAGAGGCAGCGCCGTGATGGCTCAGAGCCCCATTACTACCCGCGCCACAGCGCCTAGCTCGTAGGTGCAAGTGCCCCTCTGGACCAAGGTGAAAACTATGGAGGCAAAAACGAAGTAACCTGAGTACTACCATCTTGAGTCCTCCCCTCGGAGCATGGAAACGCCTATGTAAAAACTGCATGGCTATTCAACAAGTGCACTAGCAACAGATATCCCTTTCTGCCTTTGGCTTGAGCAACTTAAATAAGAGTATTGCCTCCGCAATGACCCATGCAGAGGTCATTCTAGTGACCTAGATTCCTGACTTCATGCTTAGCCTGTGAATTACTTGTCTGCTATAGGTTAGAGCTGTGCAGCACTAATGCAGCCTGGCACAGGCAGCACCGAAGAGAGACCCTGGGCCACCCGGCCATCCCTGTCGATGGAGCTGTATAAGCACACAAGATTTGTTTGGCTTTATCAAAGATTATCAACAGATCATCTTTGCAGAGCTGAGAGCGACAGATTTATTACGAGGTTGCATGTCTTCTTCTTCATATTAAATATGCTCAATCTTATTTTTTTTTTAAGTTGCAGTGTAAAGCCCTGTTGAACTGCTGTGATTTTTCATCAAGATCCATTTTGCCTCAAAAACCTGTTTAAAAATAAACAGTTCATTTTGTAAGGTGACTTTTTAGCTTCTTATAATGCTATTTATTTCAGGTTAACACATTCGTATAGCCTGAATGCTGCTGCTGTTAAAATCTACAAAACATGAAACATTACAGCATCCTCAATCTGTACATAGTCTGTTTAGGAGTGAAATAAGTACTTCACTAGTGCAAGTGAAATACTATTCTGCTGTCCTAGTAGCTATGGAAGCAACTAACAGGCTTCAGCGACCTTCTTAGCTAAGCTCACAACCACCTCTAGGGGAGCGAATTGTAATTCCTTCTCCAGATGCACATAAAACAATCGGCAACAATGTATTTTTTTTCCTCACTTTTTTCCTTAGGGGGTTCATCAGTAATGCATACACTCTAAAATGCCAGTGGAAGCTGTTTTTAATCCTCGTTAAAGATTAAGGGCACGTCAGTACTGGTCGGGATGATCAACTACCTTTCCTAGTCAAAGATATTTTAGAGAGAGAGATTGACAAGCAGCCTACTAGAAGATCTTCCTCACATTAACCTGTTCTCGTTAGCCGGTGTCAGGAAATAACACTAACTGTGAGTAACGCCAGGAACGCGCTTTGTTTTAAGCAGCTACACAAAAAAAAAAGTCTTCTTGCTATTAATAACTATAGTATAATCACTCAGCATTACTGAATATAAAACATCATCTGTATACTTTTATTTTTCTTCTTCCTTAAAACCCTTGGATCCAGACACTTTTTCTCGGGAACTACTGCAGCGGACGGCGACACACGGCGACCAAACGGCCACAACGGCCCCCAATCGCCGTTAAACCTCCGCGCGGCAGGGAAGGGCCCCGCCCAGCGCCGCGAGGGGCCGCTCTGCGCACGCGCGCGCGGCAACCCCGCCCAGGCAGCGGCGCGCGCCCGTTTCCCCGGCGATGCCGCTCCCAGCGTGCTCCGCGGCGGGCGGTGGCGGCGGCGGGAGGTGAGGCGAGGCGCCATTTTTAAATTCCTCCGGCCGTTGGCGGCGGGTGAGCGGGTTTGAGGTGGGGGCGGGTGGCCTGGCATCGCGGCGGGAGGGCGGGTGGTCCGGCGCCCTCGGCCTGGGGTTTCACTTCGCGGTATGTGAGCTGGGAGTCTCCGTGGTTCTGCTTGCGGCTCCTCTGCCCCTCGCGTTGCCAAGCGGAGAGTTGCAAACGCGCGAGGAGCCGGTGCCGTAGCGTTGTCGCTTTCTCCTTTGTGTCCCTGCCCGGTGGTAACGGCAGCTGCGATCTCCGCGAGCTGGTAGTGGGCTGGTGACCCCTGAGCTTGGGGATCACTCAGTACAAACAGCGGAGCTCACAGGCAGAAAGAGCTCACTCTGCGTGTATATCTCGCATTATTTTTTCCACCAGCAGGCTTCATCCATGTGCAGAGGACGCTGGTTATTTTTCTGCATTTCACGGTGTTTGACCCCCATATTAGTGTAGTAGCAGCATTAATAAGCAGTACATGTTAGCATAATACAAAGCTTTGTATTCTATTTGTATTCTTTGTATTTGTACTCTAGTAAGCAAAAGATTTTTGTGTGTATTTGGAGGAAACTTGCCATGGTATAGTGAAAAAGATAACTGGCATGTGATACCTGCCTGGCTTCGTCAAGTCTTGCTCCTCCTCCTCGCCATTGATTTGCCTCTGTGTTTCTTTCCGCTAACCAGTTCCCATTCTCTGCTTTCCTTGTTCTGGAGCTTGTTGGATTTTTCCATGAGCCAGCTTGACTTACAGACCTCACATAAAACTGTTGAGTGGTTTTTGCTTGGTTAATTTTCTGTTATCTTATTGAACTAAATCAATTTTCAGAAGGGTGTTAGCTCTAGGAGCGAGGATGGAAAAAAGGAGTGGAACCTCCCATTTCTGGTGACAGTGAGCTGTTGAACCGGGTTGCACCTTCTTATTAGTTTGTTTTCTAGACTCGCTCTGTGTAGGCTCTGAAGGAGGGCTGGGAAGGTTGAGTGTTTGAAGATGCACTTGCAGCAGGAGGCTGCATGCTTCCTTTGAGCTTATTCTTTCAGACAAGTAGTATTATTTCACAAGATGTTCACTAACGGGAGGGAGAAAAAGTGAACATATGAAGAGGTCTAGAATTCTGCCAAAAGATGAATTTGTGGTAACACATACAAGTTTGCAGTTCTGTAACGTGATAAAAACTGGCAAATATTGGACTAGATGATCTCTAGAGGTCCCTTCTAACCTCAACCATTCTGTGAATCTGTGAAATACAGGTGGAGAACTAATTTTAGAAATATGTAATTGTGAAGGTTATTTAAGGTCTGATCATTGACTGTGAGCAAGTATTGTATGTCATTAGCACAGAAGAGATTCTTAACTTGGTAGCTGTATACTTATGCCTTATGTAGTCCTGAAATGGTATTATATATTCACAGCAAGAATTATTTTATGTTTGAAAATGAAGCTCATTGATGTGAAAAAAATCTTTATTTTTTATTTGTAAGAAAGTATGTTAAATATTATGTTTCTGTAGACAGATTCAGGAAAAGAAGGCTAGTAAAGTAATGAAGTCTGATTTTGTGATTCTCCTAATTGTTGCTGGGAATGCAGATCATGAAACTTGCCACAAGATGTCCCTGTAAGCCAAAAGAGCTTTATTTCCTTAACTATGTTAAAAATCAACATCACGTTGATTTTTAAAGGATGAAACAGTTTTGTGAGCTATATTTTTTCATGCTCTTTCCTTTTTTCTTTTTCATGACATCTTTGTGCAAATGACAGGATGTGTGCCGTGCTTTACAATCTGTGGACTTTTTGATAACAGTAAAAGTTGTCACATGAGTGTGTATTTCTGACCTGCATCAGTTTAGAACTGAGAGTACAGAAGGCTGCTCTTCCATTTATCTTTAGTTTTTCTGTTCTCAGGAAAACTTTTTTAGGAATGTGGAGGCAAGGGTCTTTGATTTTGTATATATTAACATTACTCCAGAAGTACTTTTTGCTCACGTAAGCTAAGAGAATTTAGTCTCAGCTTTAAATCCTGTGTTCCTAATTCTGAATTTGGTTTGTTTGGTTCTCATAGTTTATATAAGAGAGTTTCTGAGAGAAAATATTGTGATTTATTATTTTTTTATTTTTTGCAGTGATCTTGATAATGCTTTCTGTATTCCTAAAAATTCTTAGGTATGTGATGCCTGGGTTTTCTCTGTGTACCAAAACTTTCTGTTGTCTCACATAGTTTATGTACTTAGAATCACTGAGCACTTTTTCTCATATGGCTGTTGGTTTAAAGATTGAAAATATAACAGTCCTGACTTTGGAAATTGCTTTTGTCCTTTTTTTTCCCCTCAGCAACAAAAAACCAAACTCAGGGGAGGAAGAATAGATACTATACTGAGTAGAGGTCTCTTCAGTTTTTGTTTGTTTGTTTGTTTTAATATAGGGATTAATTCTCAAAATGGATGCACAAATAGGATAGCCACTAGGGCGAAAGAAGTTGATGCTATGACTTTGCCTATGCTATTATAATAACAGTTGCTTACAGTGGTAGATTTTGCTCCGACCTTTTCCCATCTTAATAGTAAAGGGGAAAAAAAAAAAAGAGGAAAGAAACTGAAACATAAGGGTTTGTTTGTTTATTTTTGGATGTTGCTGTGTCATTTAGTTGAATAGGTACTAACATGCTTTTTTTTTTTTCTTTTTTTTTTTCTATATATATGGAAGATCTTGCTTGTAAGTCAGAAGTTTATGGAATCAAATGCCAAGTGCGGGGTGTGGGGTCCATGAAAGATTTTAACAGAGAGTGAAATGTTGGAAAATATTATATATTCAACTCTATATGTGAGGGTGAAGTATTTGCAATGATATTGGGGCTTTAAATTTGCCCCTCTGAGTTTTATTTTGTACACTGCTGCAAATACGGAGTTCTTAGTCATTGTCCAGGTATGCCAAAATCTAAAATGGCAGAGTACTCAATTTTAAAGCTTTTTAACCTCCCTACAATTTGGTTACAAAACTCCTTCCTCCAGCTCCTTTAGAAGAGTCACTGAGTCTAATACAGTATCTTGTTTCTAATATTGAAAAGAATTGAACTTATGATACTTCCCCATTTCTCAGCATCTGGTGAGGTACAGCTTTCTCACCAATCTCAAGTTATCATATTTAGCAAAACTCTTTCCAGAAAGTGCAAGAAACTGCCCAATAAACTTTGAAAATGAGGAAATGATGCATGTCAGTGGTGTATTTCAGAGCTGAACTTTGGACAGTCTGGCAGATAGCTGCTTGTGAAGCCTTAACTTTTCTCTGACATTGTTTGATAGGAATTTGTCAGGAGAATCATCTGCTGTTCTTCCTGCTGAATTGATGGTGTACTGAGTAGAACAACTTGTCAGGATAGTGAAGCACGTGGTGACTGTGATAAGTAGTAGTAAAAACTGTTTCTGGGGCCTGTGACCTCTGTTTGAACCCTTGCTAAGGGGGCATAATTAGCATCACGGTTTGATTCTTGGTGAACACCAAAAGTAAACATAGCAGTTAATGTATCTGTCAGTCTGAGATGCCTGTGCTTATTTTGTATTGATTCAAATAATCTAATTTATTAAATCTGTCCTGTGGCCCTGCAAGGGCTACCAAATTTCAGGGCATGCAGAATGAAGAGAAGAGCTGCCCTTTCAGTAGGAGGTTTCTAGGAGGAACCTTCCAGACGCAGCATTCTTCTGTGCTGGAAACAAAAGCAGTATGTTAAGTCTTCGAATTATGGATATGCTTCATTGCTAATTATATGTCCTTGTGTTTGTGTCAGGTGACTTGATCTTCTGGGATGTCATCATCAGAAAAAAAAAGTGGATGCCGTTATAGATTTGTTATAAATTAATTTATATCTTCTCAGTAATCATTGTGAATAGTCATTGTAGAATGGATACTTTTGGTGGCCTCCTGCCTCCTGTGGTTGGAAATGGTGACACTGCTAATGCACAAGAGCTGCAAAAACTTTTGATTGATGAAAAAATGCGATGTGAGCACCATAAAGCAAATTATCAAACTCTAAAGGCAGAACATTTAAGGTAGGCTATTTTAAGCATGTTTCTTCATTCTAGCTGCTAAAAGGTGAAGCTAAATGTTATATAGAAGCATGTTTTGTATGTGTGTGTATGTGAGCTATTTCTGTATTTAAGGACAGATCTAAGTGTTGCTGGTTTATTTAAAAAAAAAAAAAAAATTCAAAGTACCTTAATACATGTCAGGCAATGTTTCTAAAATACTGAATATTTTTGTAAATATGGTGTCACTTTTCAATGTGTTACAAGGAGGTGATATTTAGATAGGTACCATTCTACTTTCAGGGGATGATAAATAATAATATTAATAAGTTTTTTAATAATAAGTTAATAACGGTAAGTTTGTACTCTGTCTTGCAGGTTACAGGAGGAATATACAAAATCACAAGATGAGCTGAAGCGGTTGTTAGTTGAAAAGCAAACTATACATGACAAATTTCAATCTCTCCTTGCTGAATATCAAGAGGAGTTGCTGGGTAAAACCCAAGAGCTGGAAGAACTGAAGATGCAGGTGAAATATGTTACTGGCAGAGCTTAATATGAATTTTAATGTTGTATTAGGGGGTGCACTTCTATTTCTGTTTATCTAGTAGAATAAAGAATGCATATATTTCTTGCATTGGAGTGATTGTGGGTTGAATTTTTTTTTTCTTGTTCAACTAGTCTCTCTCATTCTCTTGTATTCTGCATTATTAGTCAGACTCTCACTCTCTGAGAAGATGCTCTGTTGGTGCATTCTTTCCTGTTACAGGCAGAATCATCTGCTGTAGAGGATAGCTTACACGCCTAAATGTGTTATCATTAATGAATGCAAAAATAGATATTGGTGTCTCTTCATGATGGCCATTTAAAAAAAAAAAAGTTAAGATGTCTTAGATGATGTTTTCTATAATTGCTTGTTTCTTTAAACTAGTGCAGGACATATTTATGATTCCCCATAGAGAGATCTGAAGGTGACTGGTTAACATGCAGATGTCTAGATTTGGGTTCAATGATTTCAACTCATGAATGACTTCTCTAGAGAGAATGACTTCTCAAATCCTCTAAATCTTCTGAGATACTAATACGCTATCACTGTATAGGAATTTATTTACTTACATATGCAAACTTTGGATCCGACTAGTAATGGCTTTTCAGTGGCTTGGTTAAAAATAAGAGCTTTTTTTTTTTTTTTTAGATTTATTTGCAGGTTTCTTGCCTGTTATCTGCTAAAGGTGAAATTTTGTAATGATCACTCTATCATCAAAAGAAATACATAGTGGTCCCTTCCAGGAGCTCTTTATCTTTTAC
Organism: Nothocercus julius; assembly: GCA_013398735.1. Classification (NCBI taxonomy): domain Eukaryota; kingdom Metazoa; phylum Chordata; class Aves; order Tinamiformes; family Tinamidae; genus Nothocercus; species Nothocercus julius. The sequence goes on from VZSV01000080.1 coordinate 1,204,738, forward strand.
AGGAGTTGTTATTTACTCAAGCACTTTGCATATTTGGATATAATCAGCTTTTCATAACCAGAAAGATTGTGGTGATTCTGATACAGTGGCACAACCCAACTTTTAGATTGCTTGCTGGACTGTGTTAGAAGTCTTTGTATAAACTAATGTTCCTAGGAAGCAAATACAGCATCTAATAAAGCATCCCCAGGTGAATGGGGGCAATCCCTAGACTCTGAATGGAGGAAAAATGAGTGATACTGAACAAAGTAGGATCTGTCACAGATTATCAATGAATGCCTATCTTAAAAAAAAAAAAAACAAACAAAACACCACCACCAAAAAAAAGACCCTTGGTAGTTAATTTGCTGTTATTGACCTTATCCAAGACTATTCTTACCAAAATACCATGTTATAGTATTGACAAAAAAGCAGGAAATCTTTCCTGATCTCAGATTAATTTCAAACCTAGAATCATGTTGGTACTGCTTTGCATGTATGACCTCACATTTGCACTTGAAAGAGGGTACTGAAATAGCATTATTTTTTTTTTTTTTTCTTATGCACTGAAAATAATGTGTTTTACAAGAAACTGATTTGGTATTATTCAGTTGTACTAACAGGTTTGGGTTATTTACCGTTTGGAAAGTTTCTCCAAACAATAATGCTTTACTTTTATGACACTTCTTTTTTTTTCTTCTCCAAAAGGAGACAAATTCATTGGCAATTTACCTCAACATCTTTGTTAGTTCTGTCAGCAAAATGTGACATTCTAAGTGCTTCTTTTATCTTCCCAGAACATATTTAGTTAGCTAATATCACGTTCCTTTGCTTCTGTAACAGTCATTGAAAAAAAAAAAAAAAAAATTAAAAGGACATAGAAAATTCAACCAGTTTCCTAAAATCATGCTTGAAATATTGTTAACTGTTTGTCCCAGTAAAAATAGATGATATGACTAGTTACTGAAAGCTTCTTTTCTTAAGGTGATAACTCCTCAAAAATTGGAATTGTTAAGAGCACAAATACAGCAGGAATTGGAATCTCCTATGAGAGAGCATCTTAAGAAGCTAGACAATGTAAGTAATAAGCATTTAAATTTGTTTCATTTAGAGCAGTGATAGTGATGACCAATTTATGATTGTTCCTCAGAATAAGAACATCAGGAAATTAAAAGTGAAGTTGGCAAGAGGAGTAAAGTATGACAGTCCTCATCTGGTACTGTCCAGTGCTGTTGCTCCAGTAATGAATCTTGAAACCTAAGAAAAGGGAAGAAGAGGAACCCCGTTGAAAAGTATAACTTTGAAAGTGATGGGAACACTGAATGAACATTTGAACGAAATAAATCTAAATCCTTCTCTGATTGAGTCTATTTGTTTTATTGTCTAATTTAGGAAGTGGAAAAATACAGAACTGAATATAACAAACTTCGTTATGAGAATACCTTTCTAAAGTCAGAATTTGAACATCAAAAGGAGGAACATGCACGTATTTTGGAGGAGAAAAAAATAAGATACGAGGCTGAGGTATTTAAGTGTTAGAATATCTTAAAGTGTATCTGATGACAAAGTTGCGTGAACATTGTGAAAATGTTCTGGTACTTTGATGCTTTGATGTTGTCACTTTGCCATAATTTCATAATGTAGATGTTGTCAGTTTGCCATAATTTCATCATGTAGTCTTTGTTTCTCTTAAGTCATAAAAATGTTTTGAGAATTAAGCTGTCTCAGTAGGTTTGTTGAGTGATGTGTTGTAATATCATTTGTACTGTTATAAATAAGAATAGACTTCTCTTCTGATAAGTGACAGCCTTTGCTTAAACACTTCTTTTAAATAACATTTAAGGTAGAGTTTGAAACAGTGCACTAATCTGAAATTAATAGGTTATCTGATCAGCTGATGTAAATTTGATTTTTAAATTACTTATGTCGCAACTAATCCAACAGGAAGGCAACAGAAGATATTCTTAATGCCAGACAAAGGTAAATTTTGAAATTAAGTTGGTTGGTGACAGTGGTGGCCAAAAGAAAGTTTTTTTCTGGATAAATCATGTTGTTGTTATTTGTTTTTGTTTTTTTTTTTTTCCAGAATTGGACTTGCAAAAGTATGAAAAGTATGATTAAAAAATTGACAGCTTATATATGTTTTAAATGTATGCAAAGGTATATATGAAAATCGCATATATAATTTGCATATTTCATTTAAGTATTTGTCTCAGAGCACATCCCAAGATGCCAAATTTGAATATATTAGTCCAAATGTAAATCAGAAGCAATCATGTTAACAACAGAAGAGTCTTCCTTCTCAGAGCTTCCCCCAGGTGCTACTTTACAGGCTGCCTCTCTCGTGGCCTTGTTGGACCTGTGCTCGTTCTGCAGCCGACTAGCACGGTTACAGAGGATGGGATTACCCTGAATCCTGGGCACAATGTGTCCTAGTTCCTCTCTCTCAAGCTACAGCTGAATATGAGAAATGCTCAAGTTCTTGCAGCCTTCTTACCATCCCACACCATTTGGCATAGGGAGACTACAAAAGCATCACAATTCCTAAATGATGGCTTGGGCATGTCATGCGGTAATTCTTGGATCTCCACCTAAAAGGGATTGGAGGGATTCTGCTACAGAATTTGACTTTTTCCACAGAGGTCGTTAATGGAATTTTTAAAAGCACAGTGCTGCAATTCAGAGTTCAGAATATAGTTTCCAAATACTGAGAGAACTCAAACTGTTCCAGACCTTGTTTTCTCAATCTTTCATCACTAATCCTCACCTTGTATTCAGTCCATATAACTTGTTTTGAAATATTGAGAACTGTGTATTTAGACTATGTTCATCACTTACAATCTCAAGATTAGTTCATGTCTATTTACTAACTTGTAACAGCAATTTTCTTTATTGCTTAGTCTTCTGTCTCATAGGGCAAATCATGCTATCCATGAGCTACCTGGTAGGTTTGAGTACTATTGTAACTGTAGAATTGTAGAATCATAGTTGAGGTTAGAGGGGACCTTCATAGATCTAGTCCAATGCCCTGCTCTAAAGAGGTCTAATTGGATCAGGTTGCTCAGAGCCATGTTCAGTAAAATCATAAATATTCCCAAGGATGGGGATTTAACAGTCTTCCTCAGCAACCTGTTCTAGTATTTAACCATTCTCACCCTTTAAAGAAATAAAGAAGGCATGATGTCTAATTGGCATATTCCAGCTTGGGTCTGTTGCCTCTCTTATCACCCTGAGAAGAGTCTAGATCCATCTTCTCTGTATCCTCTGGGCATGTAGTTGTAGAACAAAGTAAAGTAAGGTCACCCTCAAGCCATCTCTCTCCAAGCTGAACAGGCCTGGTTCTTTCAGGCTGACCTCCAACCCCCTGACCATTTTGGTGTCCTTCTGCTTGATGTGTGACAATGTTCTTCCTTTACTGGACTTAACTCTGCAGATATGGTCTTATAAGCACTGATCACTTCTTGGGACATGCTGGCTGTGCTTCTGCCAGTGCATCCCAGGATGCAGGTAGACCTTCTTTGCTGCAACGGCATCACACTGCTGATCTGAGTTCAGCTTGTTGTCTACCAGGACAGTCTCCACCCCTTCTGGATCCTTTCCTGTGGAGCTGCTTCCTGAACAGTGGGTCCAAGCTACTACTGCTGCACTGGATTACTCCATCCCAGACGTGTGACTTTGTCCTTGCTCTTGTTGAACTTTTAAGAGGTTCCAGTCAGCTCACTTGTCCAGATTGTCTAGTCCCCTCTGAGTAGCAGCTCTGCCCTCCAGCATATTGCCCATTCATGCCAGTTTGATGAAGTCATCTACAATATTTTGAGAGTGCGCTCCATCCTGGTCATTAATGAGGTCATCAAACAGCACTGGACCCAGTACTGTTCTCTGAGGGACCCTGCTTTACAGTCCATCTGCTGGACTTTGCACCACTGATCACTACTCTTGAGCCTGGCAGTGCAGTCAAGTGTCTACCCAATTTATCATCCATATATGTAGCTCATATCTTATCAAGCTGGCAATAAGGAGACCAATAGGAGACTGGATCAAAGACCTAGCTAAAATCTAACTATGCCACCTTAACTGCCCTTTCTTTGTCCACAGCACCACCCACTTCATCTCAGAAAGCAGAGAAGTAGTGTCAGCCATGATTTCCCCTTGGTAAACCCTATTTCCTGTCACATGTTGTCTTTCGTATGCTAAGAAGTGGCTTCTAAGAAGACTTGCCACGGCCTGTTAGTTACCTGGATCTACCTTACTGACCTTCTTGCCTTTCTTGGTGATGGGAGTGATATTGGCCTTTTTCCAGTCATCAGGAACTTTTCTTGCCTGTCATGACCTCTGCAAGGTGTTTTCTATCATTGCTGAATGGCATCACCCAGCTCCTTCAGTATCCTTGGATGTATTCCATGTAGTCTTACAGATTTGTCTACATCCAAGTGAGTTAAATGAACCCTAACTCTTTCTTCCTTTACTGTGGGTAGTACTTCCACAAACTCTGTTAGGAGACTCTGGGACCTGGGAGGCCTGAGAACAAGCCTCATCAGTGAGAACTGAAGCAAAAAAGTCATTAAGGAATGGACCTTTCAATTACCCTATTCTAATAAGGAAAACAAGCATAAATATCGTTTCTTATTTTTTAAATGCACATTGCTTTTCTTTCCAGAATATTTCTTACTGTCTGGCAGTGAACTAATACAGAGGTTTATATTTTCTGATTAACAACTATCAGATAACAAGGCTGGATAAAGATAAAGAAGAACTCCATAATCAGCTGATTAGCATTGATCCCACAAGGGACAGTAAGCGCGTGGAGGTACTCTCCAGAGAAAAGGCACAACTGCATCAGAAGCTGAAAGGCTTGGAAGCAGAAGTAGCAGAACTAAGAGCAGAAAGAGACAACTGTGGTGTACAAGCAGAAAATGTTCAAAGGGTCCAAGTACGACAGCTAGCTGAGATGCAGACTATGGCCAGGTCTCTAGAGGTGAGATTTTCTTTTTCATTTTCTTTTGTCCCCTTGTGGAGGGTAGTGAGAGTAACACTTGGCCTGATGAAACTATTGCTGAAATCACTGGTAATTTTGTCATTGGTTCTACAAGAGAAGACAAAATTGCAAATTTTGCAATTTCAGCTTTAAAAACAAATTGGACTCATGAACTGCCAAATTCCATCCTTCGATAATTTATTAAAACTCAGGGTCTTGAGTCTATATTAGAAATAATTACTTTTTTTCCCCTCTCCATGAAGTTAATTCTCCAGTTATTATAATTGTGTAGGCCAACATATGACTTCTTTGAGTATTGCTTAGTGCATACCCATGTTTAGATCCCAGCAGTTTACTGATACAAATACTTTCTGCTTTTTAAGCAAGTCTGATTACCTCTGTCTTTTAAATTGAAGATGTATATGAGCAATGCTAGGAAAAAACAGCTGTTACTTTTGAGTATTTTATTCTATTGGAACATACTGTCCAGCAAAGATAAACATTTTGCTGTATATATGATGGCAGTAATGTCTGGAAAGGCAAAAAGTTGAACCATACAGGTGAATACACTGCTCCAGAAACCTTATAAACATCTTCTTTCTTCAAGGCGGAAAAGAAGTCGGCTGAACAACAGGTGGATCGCATTGAGAAAGAACTGCAGATGAGCCACGAGCAAAACATTCTTTTAACCAGCAAACTTCACAAATCTGAACGCGAAGTCAATTCATTAGCTGCTAAAGTAAGTACTTTTATCATATCTGAAACACATTTTTCCTGTTTTTTTTTTGCCTTTATATTTAAAGTAACTTTTTTTCTGCTGTTAAGTGATTTTTTTTTCCATTTTCAGTTGGTAGATTTGAAATATGTGATTTTATAGGAAAAGCATAGGAATATCTCTAGAGACTGAGGTTATGCCCTTTTTATTTCATTTTCTAGATTATTTTTTCTAAACAGAAAAGTGCTTGAAGAGATGTATTTACATTCGTATTTTTATTACTCATAAGGATAGCCTTATTTGATGGAAACAACCTTTCATCTTTCATAAAGCACAGCGGAACTTGAAAAAAATATAGGTATATATTTCTTTAAAATATGGCTTCTGGAGGCTGTAAAAAGTCTGCCCTGAATGTGCTGCTTTGCCTACACGAAGCAATTGGCATTGGAGTTGGCTGCTGAGTTTTAGGTCCTGCTAGAAGCAGGAGAGTCACAGTAGTCACACTCTGCTTGTCCGATGCCAGTGTAGCTTTGTTGGAAATGTTTCTGTCCCGCTCCGGTAGCAAGTTTAATCCCCTACGTTTTCTCACGCTTCTGGAAAGGTTTCAGGTATTTCTGAACTGACTGTAAATTCAGTAAGTTTGGTCCTGTTCTTCCAGTCGAATGCTGCATTGTTTTAACTTCTAGGCCAACTTAAAGCTCTCCGGCATTTCTGAATATATGTTATATAATATACTATGTAATATACTATACTTTATATAATATAAGTAATATACTCAATCCTGGCATACTAAGCCTCAGAGAAGAAAAAATACGGGAAAAGTGCTCTAACTTCTTCCGTAGTTCCTCACAGTCTCAGAAGTCATTCAAAACAGGCTTTACAGTACTCACCTCTTGTAATCTCTTGTGTGGACAATTTCAATTTTTGGCCTGAATCCAAGAAAGTCTAGTTTACTCTAAGAACTAGGGTATAACTTGTAGGATATAACTACACCACTGTTATAAACCTGCTTACAGCCTGCCGAACTTGTTGAGCATGATTAATAAATGGGAAGTAGAGTCATGGATAAAAAAAGAAAAACGTCTTTGTATCTTCATTAAAAAAACCCACGTTTTTTTTGTTAAGCCATGAGTAACCTTTTAGAATATATATAATAGGTGGTCACAGTCTTGACATTGTGTTGACTGGTCTTCTCTGCTTGCCTCCAGAAGTAAGAGAAAACTAAAATACTCAGTGGTGTTTCTTGAAGGGAGGAAGAGTAGAAACACGTTACCGAACATCATCTCCCCTGACACTTTTTCTGTACCAGTTCAGTCTGACTCCTAAGCACTAGTATACACATTTATCTTCTGGATTTTGTGCCTTAAAAAAGCCACCTTAAATTCTGCAGGTGTCCCTGGAATGTTCTCAACTTCATATTTAAGCAATCAAATCCACAGTGTAGTTACTTAATAAGCTAGTGTGTCATTCTTAACCTTTTGTCGCTTGTATATGCTAGCAGGTTGTAATTACATTTGTCACTGTGAATGGATTTTCATTATAAGTGCTTTCCTTTGGGTACTTAATTCTCATTGACCGTGTAATTACTGTGTAGAAATGCCTAAACTATAGAAAGTTTCCATGCAAGCAGTAATTGTCTTTGATAATTTGATGTTCTTAAAACTGCTGCTTTTATGAGGCAGTTTGATGTGCATGTCACAGATGTAGAGAAGTATTTGATTTAAAAGGCACTTTAAAACTATGATAACCTGGATTTTGAGATAGTAGTGTAGCGCTCCAGGATATTGTCAAATGGAAATGACTCAAAGAAATAACTGATACTCTGGTTTTGCATATCACTGTTTTGTTTCACTTCAGGGAAACTACCTTTAACTTTTTTCTAACTTGATTCTGCAGAATGGGTAGTATTTGCTCAGAAACAAAGTTTTTATAGGCAATCCTGGGTGTTTCTGCATATATCGCCAAGTGTTTTTTAAAAAAATAACCTTTCCATTCTGTATTTTGTAATCACTAGCTGCTTTGGAGTACATGTTCATAATTAGACAGCCTGGTTCTTGTAATGCATATTGTATTTAATTACTTTTCTTTTTTTCATCATGAATATACAAAACTTACATTTTAAAATGACTGGCAGTTTATTCATGAATTGTCAGTGTCTGACTCAAGGAACTGATAATCCGGAGCATTATCTGGGGAATCAGATCACGTCAATAAGCTTTAGTGGTAGAGAGTCTGCATGAGCATCGTTAAAGTGACCTACGAAAGTGGATATTCTGGAATGATTGTCAGGAAAGCAGTGGATAAAAAAATACTTTTAAAGGAATATGTAAAATAAGCACAGGTTGCCATTATTTAGAAGTTTTTCTTCTTAGTGAAATAGCACAGGAAAAAAAACATTCATTAAAGGTGCTAATATATACTTTTATCTTCAGTTGATTTGGTTTTTGTTTTCTAATTCATAGGTAGAAGAACTTAAACATTCACATAAATTAGAAGTAACAAATGTCAAACTGGAGGCAGCAAGAACAAAGAGTGAGGTAGAGAGAGAGCGGAACAGGATTCAAAGCGAAATGGATGGTAAAATGTGCAATTAATTTCTAATAGTTTCTTTTGTAACTTCCAGTTAGAACAATGTTAGGTTTATTTTCCTCTAATAGTCCCCCAGCAATCTTAACCTCTACTTCTAGTCCAGATGACAGATTTGAAAATTCATTCTTTCTAGGGTAAAGAAGAACAATTGCAGAACAATTTGCAGTAATATAAATTAGTGAATTTTTGATACAATTTGAACATAATCTTTTTCAAATCATGTATTTTATAGGTTACTTTTTTTTCAGACGTTCACTTTGCTTGAGACTTTAACATATCTAGGGTGTCAGAGGTTATTTTGTACTTCGATTTTTCTCTAGGTGTCCCCTGTGATTCTGATTTGCATCCAAGAAACTAACAGTCAAGTAAGGTGCTCATGTGAAGCAAAATATAGGTTTTGGATCATTCTTGAAATAAAATAGACAGTGACGTAGGCCACCTAATTCAAATCTGAGCCTGTAGGCAACTGAAACAACCTCCCAGAGTGAAACTAGTATACTAGTATTCTGATACTAGTTATATGCTGATGATTTAAATCAGTATGCAGCTCTCAGGTGGACTGTCCTCAATGCGGGAATCTGTGCCGTAACACCTAAATAACACTGTTATCCTCCAGGAGCAGCTGCTTTTGTTCACATGCTTTAATATTTAGTTTCCTGAGAGCATCTAAACAGTGTCGATTTTTGTATTGACAACACACTTTGTGATGCAAACTAAAAATGCTGGAGCAGAAAAAATATGAAACTAAGCGCAAACAAAATTTTAAATTTCACAATATCATCTGCCTGTAAGCTAGCTTAAATTGTGGTGGAATCCAGTTTATATCACTGAATTAGCTAAATAACCAGCAATCACTGCTACAGAGTATTTTTTTATTTGCCGGTAAGCCCAGAAGCTGTGGTTGCATTTACTTATTTATTTGTTTATTTGCATCTTTAGTTCCTGCATGTACAACTTTTAGAATTGCTTCATTTGGTAGGATTTCTCATTGTGAGTGTTTTCTCAAGTTTCTGGAGTGTTTTTTTGAGATTTCTACTTTTAATTGTGGTACAACCTCTTAAATTTGTAACTGATGTTACGTGTAAGTATTATTGGCGCTTTTTCCGTTTTCACTGCATGTAAACTGACTAGGTGAAAGCAGGAGATTTGCTGTAGACCAGTTACTGCAGTTTCACTAGTTGACTGGTTATTTGTTCCCCAAAAATTCATCTCTTCTTCTGTGAAAATAATACATTTTTAGAGCATTTTTATCCAGGCACAACTGCTTAGCAGAAATTGCTCTGGACTTTAAATAATACCAATTGTTTATTTTGCATTTCTTAAAATAAGAAGCCTGTGTAGACAGAGATTCCCATATAAGAGTTGCTTTTCAAAAATTTACTGATGTGTTGCTGTTAGACTAAAATATGTCTATTACGTTTTTTTCCCCTCATGTTGGAATATCGATTGTGAATTTCATCTCCCTTTTACTAAGTCTACAATTTTATTATAATATTGGATATCCTCATGTGGATAACAATCATGACATTATAATTTTTTTTTTTTTTTAATTCAGGTTTGTTATCCGACAATGAAATTCTTAAAGCAGCTGTTGAACGTCATAAGGTGCTTTTAGTTGAAAAGGATCGGGAGCTAATTCGTAAAGTGCAGGCTGCCAAAGAGGAAGTTTTTGAAAAAATTGCAGTATTACAGGATGAAAAGTATGTTTGTTGATTTATTGCTCAAATTCCAAAAGGGCTGGGGAAGACACTTTCGAGTAACTTTAAAAAATATTCTTAGCAGCTAAACATTTTTGTTGGCATTTGACGTGGCTTTTGTGTAAATATTGAATGCTATGTCAGGTTGGAACTTGAGAACAGATTAGCTGATCTAGAGAAGATGAAAGCCGAACAAGATACTTGGAGGCAATCTGAAAAGGATCAGTATGAAGAGAAACTGCGTGTTGCACAGATGACAGAAGAATCTAGCAAAAAGGAACTTCAGCGACTACGGTAATGTGGCTTTTCTAACCTTAAAACAAATTTCACAAAGGCTTGTCTCCTGATTTCTTTACAGTTTTCAGTATAGAGAATTATTATTTATAGGTAAATAAATGTGCATTATAGTAAATGAAACAACTGTCTCTGTAAAAGAAAAAATATACTGTTTATAAAAGTATTAAATTTTAGAAGTTTGGAAGAAAACCTTTTTGCTTTTAATAAACATTTTAAAGAAATAATTTTACAATAAAACCAACTCCATATTGGCTCCTGGCAAAGCCTAGCATTAGTGTAAACTATTTTTTTATCCACATTGGAGTAACATCAGCAACTGGGAAACCAAAGCTGTAATAGGTCCTCTCTTTGAGTTGGTTATTAGAGTACTCAGTCAAGTTGTTTTACTCTTTATCATACTGACCTTCATATAAATGGCATGGTGAAGAAAATCATATTCCAACAGCAAACAAATCAACGTATTTCTTTCACCAATATGAATTCTAGTTATCAATAAAAATAGCCCTTTAAATCAGTTTAGTAAATTGAAAGACTGCTAAATATTTATACAATATATTCTATCGCCGGACAGAAGTGTCCACATTTCTAACAGACGTATTTTAATTAGATAAAAATAAGGATGTTGTATACCATTTTAGATTAAAAATTCAACAGCAAGCTATTCAAACAGAGGAGCTGGAAGAGAAGAAAACGGAAGCTGCTGATCTAAAACAGGTAAGGGTTTACTGCATTGTAATGTTTTATAGAGAAATTCCATCTTTCTTGCCCAAGTCCAGTGTTTGAAGATTAGATTGAGTTTTTAAGGCTTTTCTTCCTGAGAAACAATATATATATAACAGATATTTCCACGGAAAAAAAAATTAGAAATCACATATGCTTTCTAGACCTTTATATAAATGGATTACAGCTTTTGCTGCATGCATTTTGTGTGTAGTGAGGATTTCAAAGCTGGATGTTTATAGACTGGTATATTGAGCATGGTTATGCACTGTTTAACTGGAGATTCAGTTGCCATGGAGATTTATAAATTGTTTCTAGTTAATGCTTTGCATTTAGACTGCGCCTCTCATCTGAGGTTCCTCAAGTGCTCAACAGTTGTTTCATAAATGAATAAACTAGTCTAAAGAGGTGTATTTCCATCGCAAAGTGAACTGATGACAGTGCTGGAAATAAAGCCTTATTCTCTTAACTCCTGCTTGCCTAAGCTGTTATTTAGCAAGTAAGAACATAGCTGTACATTGAAGAAGTCTGCAGCACAAGCTGTATGCACTTGAAATTCAAGTCAATATATCTTTTCTCCAGAAATCAGGAGATAGAGCATCTGTGAGGGCACACGTGCAGAGGGAAAAAGAAAGGAAAATAGTCATCATCTCTGCATGCTGACTGTGGCGTTGTCTACTGAAGAGACGCTTCTTAGTTATTTGCTCTTGCAAAGCAACTGCTCTAGCTACCACGCTGCCCCTGGCTGGAGTCAGCAGTGTGAGAGGGAAGAGGCTGTGCAGCTCCAAAGCTCGGCTGTTCTCTCTGGTTGGTGCTCCAGTTCTCTACAGGCCCGGGACATCCCTTAGGGTGCCTTAGGTCCTAAGAAACATATCAGAGGCTCATGACTTGTGCCCCTCTTTCTCATTTTAACCACAACAGGAAACTTTTTCCTTGTCTAGTGATTTACTGTAAAGCTTCTGGAGAGGCTGTTGACTAAGGAGAAACAGAGCAAATAACAAAGGCTTCTCAAAACCTGGTTTCTCAGAATTAATTGGTAATTATTTGTGTATCTTCTCAAATGAAGCTTGCATTTCTTTGTAGCAAATTCACGACTTGCAGCTCCAAGTTGCCTCACTTTCTCAGTCAGAAAATGATCTGCTGGATTCCAATCAAAAGCTGAAAGAAATGGTAGAAAGGTTGAAACAAGAATGTCAAAATGCAAGGAGTCAAGCAGAAAGAGCTCAACTGGAAACAGAGAAGTATTATTTTTTTTCTTTTCTTTTTCTGTTGCTGGATTCCTTTCATGTATCCACTAACTGTGGATTTTAAGTTCTGAATAAAGCCTGAAATCAGGCCTGAACAGGAAATCTAGGACAATTCAGGACAGTCTTTTCATTACTCTATGACCTTTACCATATACAATCAAAATATGGTAATAAATGCTGATGGAAACCAAATATTGTTCAAGGCCTTAGTAATGAACACTTTCCTGGAAGTTAAAGGTTCATTTGTCTGTTAACCTGAAGTGTCTGTTTAGTGTTTCATAGCAAAATAACCAAATACATGCTTAAGTTTTACTGGATTGTTGTGTGTGGTAGATTTTTAAGGCAGTCCATGTCCCAGATCTAACAGGGAACTTCCATGAGATGTAATATGGCATTTTTCATTTTAACTTTGCCCTCACTACAGAGTGCTCCTGCTATGATAAAACTGGCTGCAGTAACATCACTAATCTAAGTATTTCTTTTCAGTTTAGTAATTGAGCAGATTATTGCATTGCAACTACAGAGAAAACTCAGCTATTAAAATTCACTTGTTGCATCAGCCAAGACTGCAGTGGGATGGAGGCACGGACACCACTCCCTGGACCAGATTTCTTAGAAACGACACAGAATCTCATGATACGATTTTTTACACAGGATTCTACTTTAAGATGTAGTAAGCTCTTACCTGGACACAATGCAGGTAGCCCAGACAAAGAGAACTGAAGAGAGAAACTGTGTCCTTTTGCAAGTGATGTGGCAAAGAATATAGCCTAATTTTAGGCTCTTTTAACCACGCAGAGTTCCAGAGAAGCTTTTGGTTCGGTTCCTGTTGCTCTGCATTCAGCTGCTGTGTTGGCTAGGGACCACGGCAGTGGGGGCTTCCTGTGGTCTTGGTGTTTGTTCTGCTCAGGAAAACACTTCAGTCACGCTCGTGCTTCTCTAATCCAAAGCAGTAATAGGCCACGTATGGCAACAACCTCTTTTTACATCTTATTTTCCAAACAGAGAAGATTGTGGTCAGTTCTTCTGACAACTGATATCTGGCATAAGTTTTAGTTGTCTACCATTGTATTCCAGGTAATTATTTGATCTGAATTTAGAATTTCTCTCTGTTCTGTGTGGCAACGTGCCAACCCATGGAGCCGTCTACAGTTAACTAGCTATGGGAATCTGTTTTCAAAACTTACCTCTCATAGTTGAACACAAACAACAATGATGATGATGATAAACACATTCAAATCTGGTGGCTCTTGAGCACAAGTAAATTTAAATATATAAGGCAGGAGTTGTAAAAATAAACATCTATTTCAGTAGCTATAAAAATAATCCAAAGTGCTGCTTTGTCTATGTAACTTTCTAATCTCTTTGCTTGATTTTTCTAAGGACTTTAGAATACAAACGTATTGAATGGCTGGGGGAGAAGCATGAACTTACTCAGCGTATCACAGAAAGAGAAGAGAAATATAACCAAGTGAAGAACAAGCTGTGCCGGGCTGCCGTTGCTCAAAAAAAGGCACGTTGACTGTACCTTTGTGAATGATACAGCCTATGAAAAGCTCAGTTTACTTTGGGCAGCTAGAATTGTTTTAAGGGTTTATTTGCAATCTATTATACATAATAAAAGAATCAAGTCCCTCAAGATTAGCACAGAAATAGGCTGAAGGGATATGAAAAAGAATATTACAGCCAACAACTTTGTTAAACTGTCATCAAAGATTTTGTGAGTTTTCTCATGCGTATATAGTTACATTTAAGAGTGGGTTCTTCCTTATTTAGTAAGATGATGTTTCAGATACCATGACGGTCTCCTTTATCTTGATTGTGCCTAAAAGATGCATATTTCACATCTTTTTTGCTCTATTTCCCCTCATGGGCTCCAGAATCTTCACACAGTGCAATGCCTTTGGTTAAAATAAGAAAATCCTGTGAAGTGTCCCAGCTTGAAAGCATGTGCAATATAGATTTAACTTTGAAAGGATCTAGTATATCAAAGTATTACATGGCTCAATTAGAAATGTCTTGTTTGACAGAGGAAGACTCTCAATGATAATAAACACAGAAGGATGCAAGAGAAACTGGAGCTTTTGGAAGCCAAGATAGAAGAACTAGAAAAAGAAAATCAGGTACTAAATAGGTAATAAACTTTGTTTTTTCTTAGCTTATATATGCTTTGCAAGGCAACAAATCAGATGTCCAAGATCAGACTCTCAGATGTATTTTATAAAGTACCTGCCATTTTAGTGACATTTTAACATTAGTGGCAATTTATTGGCATTTTCAGCATTAGAATTCTTCTTTGAATGGAGTCAATCTATGACAGTTGTGTTTGTATGGTCATTCACAAGACAGCTGCAGGACAGCCTCTTCAGGGAAAAAAATGGAGAAAGTGTGAAGACAACATAATTGTAGGGCTCCCTTCAAAGGAAGGAAGATAGGTAATATAAAAAAAAAGAGGGTGTGCCACAGAGAAGCAGCGTTAGAGCTGGAAGTAGAGTTATGTGAAAACAAACAGAAGACGGGAAATAAAAAGACTGCAGAATTGCAAGTAAACAGACTAACACGCTCCTGGAAAGCCAAGCTCCTGGCCTTTTACCCTCCACTGAATACCTAGGGAGGGCTTGATTCAAATAACTACTGATAATGCTATTAAAATCTTAATTTCTTCTATCTACTGAATACTTTCTAATCCATAATACAGCAGTTAGCCTAAGGTAAAGAGGGACTTCAAGGTAGACATTTATGCAGAAATATTTAAAGAGATAGTGTACCTTCAGCTCCTTCTGGTATATTGTTTCCCTTCTGAAATGTAGTAAACAGCGGGGCGCTTCTGGAGAGGTGTGCTTAAGTGTTTGATCAATAACATCTCTCTCATTTCACAGGCAGAATGTTTCCTACGAGGAATACACACGCCTCCAGAAGAGACTAAAGGACTTGCAACGCCGACACAATGAGTTCCGGAGTTTAATTCTGAACCCTAACATTCCGTCGCTCAATCCAGCCACTGCAGTGTTACCGTCTGCCCTGCCTCTGGGCCCGGAGGTCTCCTTTCCCCTGCTTCAGGTGCTGATGTGTTGCAATAAGTGAAGCTAATGCAAGCAAAGGGGCTCTTCGGGCAGTAGTAGGCCTTAATTCCCAAGGAAGGAATATTTGATCTCTGAACAGGGGATGGGAACTTTCAGGAATGCTCCCAGTGTTGTTCTCTTCCTCAAGAGTTCTTGAAAGACAAGGGCACAGTGCTCCAGAGCACTGCAACCAGGCACGCTTAACCCTCTTCAGTACTCCCCCATGTTCTTGAAAGGCCTCTGAATGCTTCCTCCTGGATGAGGAAGTACCATTGCGTTATTTTGCAGACCCGGTTTTCACTAGTAAAAAAAGAGTATTGCTGCCTTCGATACCTTGTGTGTTTAAAGGCACTTTATTTCACTGAGCTCCTGGGGGAGAAAATTTCTCTAAGGTTGACCAGGCCGAAGTCACTGGTTCTACATAGGTGAGACGAGGCCTCAGCTCAGTGTGCCGAGCAGGAATGCGTGTGGTTCTCTCTTTGTGACAACTGCCTGAACAGTAACCACAAAAACTGTGGAAAAAACCTTTTAAAGGATAAGGGCATTTTGAACTGCACAATTTTATTTTAAAACTGCTACTGAGAATGGAAATTAGTCTTGTCCTTGTAGGTATTCAAGATGTAACAGAATTTCTTTTTTTTTAATTTTAATTTCAAGGAGGAGCAGCACCAAAGGGAGCTCTCCCTGCTGCGCAAGAGGCTGGAAGAGCTAGAAACAGCACAGAGGAGGCAGCTGCAGGAGCTGGGGCCAGCACGAGCGCGCAGCGCGCCGAGGGAGCAGCGAGCCGGCGAGGACGGCGCGCAGGGCGAGGACTCGCAGTAAGCATGTGGGCTCTACCTGCTGTTAGTTTTCAATAGCTCATCTTCCATGCATGTTTTTTATTTAATATTTTGCCAAAACCATGCTTGTGTGTGCCTCAATAGCACAAAATCTATCCTGCATAGTTTTGTATGTATTCCTGATAGACAGAAGTAAATTATCAAATAGAATGATTCAAAACAAAAGCATTCTAAGAGTAATTCCATTTTGAAAGTCTTTTGTAAGAACTTATATAAAATTATCTGGAAGTCAAAGCGTAAAGAAAGATCTTTTTGAACAAAACTTTTAAGAATGTCTTTCAAGGTTTGGGTTTTGCTGATATTAAACACATAAACTCAACTTATATGGAAAAATCTTTTACAACATCTTTGATAATATTCTCTTACAGTTATTGTATTGATGTGGAGCTTTCCGCGTTGCCTTAGCGCACTGGGTTTCTGTTTTTGAAGTTCCCATGCACATAGATGGGATGAAATGTAATGGAAAAAGTGATGAAAATTGTGATTTACTATTCTTGACAATGTGCCTGTTGTATTTTTGCAAATATTTTATAACAGGAAGAAGCAATAATCAGATTCTTAAAATAATGTAGTAGAGATGAAGTATAAAAAATGCCTTCACATTTGGTGAATGTAATTTTGTATTTGTTGTTGGTACTGTAATGTGTCTGTTTACTTAACTACAATGAAATCTATTTATTCAAGATTTTATATATATGATTCTATATATATATATATAAAACCTCCTTTGTCTTTTTTTTCTTCATTATCAGTTTAATAAGAGAAATGTGTAAAGGATTTTTTTTATGATAGTAAAAACTTTCCTGGCAGTGTAGGGATGATTTTTTAGTCTCTTGTTTTTGGAGATATTGTAGTGAAGATGTATTACAGTGAGATCTGTAGAGGCATGTCTTTTAATAGGTTATTCAAAATTCTTTTAATAGTGTAGTAATAGACAGCTGAGTATCTAAATTACATGTGGTGACATTGGCATTAATATTGATCCAACTTTGCCCTCTAGCATCTGCATTTTTCCTTACAGTAGGTAAGTGTAAATTCTGTTGCACTGTATTTTCTTGGGGAAGTTTTTTAGATTGGCCTCTGAGGAAAAGAGTGTATTAAGGCTGTAACTATAGAAGTAATGGAAGCCATTTCAAATCTCTCCTGGAGAATTAATCTAGGGAACGTAACTGTCTGCATGCGAGGTAGCTTTGCCAGATGTGCCGTTCACTGATGCTTGGTGTACCAGGACGTGGTGAAAGGTGTGGAATGGCTGCCAACAGCCTCTTGTTCCCGTGCAAGCACTGGCCAGGTGCTGTTCAGCAAGACTCCACACAGCTGGGGCTTTCTGTGGAACCTGCTTCTCGTAGGGTAGGAAAGGGGAAGCAGAGTCGCAGAATGGCTGAGGCTGGAAGGGACCTCCAGAGATCATCTAGTCCAAGCCCCTGCTCCAGCAGGGACACCCAGAGCAGTGGCACAGGGCGGCAGCCAGGCGGGTTTGGGAGATGTCCAGAGAAGGAGCCTCCACAGCCTCTCTGGGCAGCCTGTGCCAGGGCTCCGTTACCCTCACAGGAAAGAAGTCCTTCCTCATGTTTGTGCAGAACTTCCCACGTTTTGGTTCATGGCCGTTGCCTCTAGTCCTGTCAGCGGGCCCCGCTGACATGAGTCTGGCCCCATCCCCTTGACACCCTCCACTGAGGTGTCTGTACACCTGGTAACACCCTGTTACAGCCTCTCGCTGCTGGCGTCACCCCGGGCCGAGCGCTACCTCCCCGCTGTCCTCACTGGCCTCGGCCCCACAGGTGGTTTGTAACACGGGGTGCAGACTCATGCGCCGGCCCTGAAGCGCCGCACAGGGAAGGAGGCGCCGTGCAGGGCCCCAAGGCACCGTGCAGGGCCCTGAGGTGCTGCGTGCGGTCCCGAGGTGCCCTGCAGGGCAGGAGGTACCACACAGGGCCCCGACGTGCTGCGCAGGGTCCTGAGGCACCACGCAGGGCAGGAGGTGCCATATGGGGTCCCGAGGTGCTGCGCAGGGCAGGAGGCACCGCGCAGGGCCCCGAGGTGCTGTGCAGGGCAGGAGGCACCACGCAGGGTCCCGAGGCGCCGCGCAGGGCCCGGCAGCGCCCGGTCCCGCTCCTCCGGGCGCCCCACGCTGCCGCGCTGCCCGCAAGACGCGTGCTCGGGTTCAAGTACCTTCAAACGCATTTTATTCTAAATAGACCCATACAAACACCGACACGTACTTCCCATTTGCACTTTAAACCGTTCATTTTAAACAACAGATAACTTCTGTACAACAGGAACAACTTTACACGTTAGTAGGAATTGACTTTACACTAGAGGACGGCAAAATAATGCTCTATAAGCTAGTGTTAGAAAATATACTGTTTGCAATAGCAGTTTGCCTGTAAACATGTGAAAATAAGTTAGAGAAGTTGGTTTTCACTTCAGAAAACATTAGGATCATTGGGTTGTCACTACACAGATTTAGTCAGACTTTTTTTCTCTGCGTACCAAAGGAACAGCGGGCTGCAAATAGTGCAGGTGTACGCGCCGACGGTCTTCTGTGCTGACCAAAACCTACCCGAAGAGCTACAGTCACGTAATTATACTCCACATCACTTTGTGAGATCCACTTCACGGGCTGCAACGTCCCAGCATGACTTCAAATGACTTAACGAACAGAGCCAAACTGGTTAGGACACCTGAGAAAAGGCGTTAAATCCTACACCAGGCTGTAGGCCAAAGCTACGCTACCTGCTTTAACACATACGTACATCTCTAGAAACCATTAAAGCTACTGTAGCAAACAAGCAGTAGTACAAATACAAACAGGACTGGGATTTAGTTTTTCTTGTCATATAAACACACACAGTGAGGTTCACAGGAGCTGACGCACTCGAAGAGATTATATCTTACAACTTTTTCAAGCAGACGTTTTGTTTTTCTTCTCTGCCTGTCCGGAAGGTTGCAGCTGAACAAAACCATCACATTTCCTTCAATTGCGCTGCCAGCAAACACCTGCAATGGAACTGGGACACCTGACTGCCCGGGGAGCAGGAACTGCTCACGCCTGTGCTGTGCTGTGAACTACTGTGCTTTTCTTCTTCTCCTGGCGCTGCTGGCAAAGGCCAGGGCAGGGCGCCTCGCGGCCGCCCTTTGCTCGGGCACGGCTGCTCCGAGCGCTCGCGCCGCCCCGGCCGGCTCCTCCATGGCGGGCGCCGAGGGCTTCCCTTGCACCGCCGAGAGCTGTGAGCGCCGCCCCGCTGCAGTGCGGCGTCCCCAGCAAACCCATACATTCCATCACGTATAAAGTGTAAACTCAGCATCAAGTGTAACACTTGAATTTGTAAAATAAAATAAAAAAATAATAATACAATACAGCAAAAGCCATCGCGGGCCCACGTGGTGACTGCCCTGGCTGCTGTGCCGACGCGCGGGCCCAGGGCAGCCGGCGGCGGCGCCAGGCTCGATTTGAGTGGCGCTTGTGGCTGCTCTGGTGCCGCAGGGCCCGGGCTCCCCTGAGCGTGGGCCCGGGGCGGCAGAGCCGCCGGGGCCTGGCCACCCTGGCGTGCTGTGGTCGCTCCCGCAGCGCGTGGCCGGGTCACCCCGTCTCCTTCAGTGGCTGCTTGGGGCTGCGAAACCTCTGTGCAGGTTGCAGCCTTCAGAGGACCCCGGCAAGCGGGATGGCGGCGGCACCGGGCTGCGCCAGTGCTGGTGCCGGAGCCAGGCTCGTCCGCTGCGGCTCCCCGTGCGTCCCGGCCCCTCCTGCCGCCACCAGCCACCCCATCTCTCCCACCAAAACTACCCTCAAAAGGCACCCAGCAGGGCTGCGGACACAGCGGCCAAAAAATAGACTCTGCGGAGCCCAGCTAGCCCATCCATATCAAACACAGGCCCTCACACGGAACAGCAAAACTGCCAAGGATGCCAGCAGACCTCCTGTTCCTCTGGTTTATTAATCCAGCCTCTCAGGCAGCCTTTGCCCGGCCTGTCTGCGGGGGGAAACGAACAAAGTGCTGGTTTGGGTCTGTGCGCGCCCCGCGCGGGGTGGCAGCGCTGCAGCCAGGGCCGGGGCGTCGCGCGCCCGGAGCGAAGCTGCTGCGAGGGCTCCCGGCTGCCGCCCCAGCGGCAGCGTAGGACTGTAAACACAGGCGGGAGGGTCTGTGCGGCTGCTGCCGCCTGCAGCGCCGTCCCCGGCACAGGGGCTGCCTCGCACTGCACAGGCCCTGCCTGCAGCCAGGGAGGGAAACGCTGCCGGACACCTTTGCACTTCACACCTCACACCCACCTTTTTTTTTTTTTTTTTTTTTTTTTTGCTGAATAAGCTTGTCCTAAGTGTCACTTTGGTGCTTTTTTTTTTGTTTTGCTTTGTTTTCTTCAAACAAACAGGAACCAGTGTTTGCACGCCTGGGAAGGACGGAAGCAGCCGACGCGCCTTCTGAAGCCGGGGCTCATCCCCACAGATCGCCAAGGCTGCTGGAAGGATGTGGCCAAGCACCAGCTTTCTCTCTTAAAAGCAGAGGTAAGCAGCCTGCGCGTTCGCGCGCGTAACGCTGCACCCGCAGCAGGGTTTGCGTGGCTTCCGCAGGCTTGTTTGTACGCGAGCGGAAAGCTTGTGCAGACGCTTCTTTTGAGCCAAGGCTGCGCGTGTTCAGAGCCCTAGAAAGGGCGGCTACGCCAAGGCTGGATTCGCTTTCGCTTTTACCTGCCCACACTGGAATATCCAACCCTGCCCATAGTTCATTCCCAACCTTAGAGATTACTTGGAATGGTCAGAGTGGGGGGAAAAAAAAAAGTGTCCAAATATTTCAAACCCTGTACAAATACTCTTTCGTGTTTTGGGAGCAGTAGCACTTATTTAAAATCCCCACAGTAGTGCTGTGAGTCAGGGCTCCGCTCAGAGCCATTTGCATTTTTTCTTCTCATCAAATAAGGCTTTTACTTGCTGGAGCTGCTTCTCAGCTTCTTCAAACCCCCGTTCGCGCTCAAGTTTGCTGACAATCTGTTAACAATTAGAAAGAAAGAATATTTTTTTTAGCGCTTGTTTTTTTTTTTGCTACTTGCTCCTTTTTCTGCATTCAAACAAACACTGGCAGAAAAATCCATGCAAATGCATGCCTATGCGTATTTTTTTTTTTTCTTTTCCCTAACTTTAACTGTTTTTACAGTTTTCCTTACAAGTGGCTTCTTTGATTACAGGACTTGCAACACTTCTGAAAACACACATACATCTGTATATAGCAGAAAGACAGGGGCACGGTAAGGAAGCAAGCGGGCTCGCATGCGCTGCCCCGCGCCCCTCAGGCCCGCGTGCGCCGGCCGCGCCGGGCCGCTTACCTCGTCGTAGTACTTCCCTATGTACTTGTAGATCTCCATCAAGGCCACTTCCTCATTAAATTCATTTTCATGTTTCTAAAACAGAAAAGAGTTCTGGTCAGATAGTTCTTCTTTTCTAAAAAGGAAGTGGCAGGAAAGAAATTGAAGTTCTCACTTGTCGGCCATACCTTTGATTCCTGAGTTAAAAATTCTTCGACTTCTGAAGGGGTCAGTGGAGGCAGGTCCCTGATGGCTTTGTAATAAGCTTTCACCTCCTTCTTGTACAGAGGAATGTCCTTGGCATAGAGAAGCTTATTTGTTGGTGCTTCCTTAAAAGAAAAGTTTGAAGCCTTGTCAATTTTAACCACACAGATTTCCCGAGGTTCCACCTCCCCACAGTTAATAGTTATCTAATTGCATCTGTTTCCTGTGTGATTTATTTCTCTTTGCAGGGCTTACGTGCAAGGACGATTTTAAGGGAAAAGCTAGAAATCATGAAAATAAACACATCTTAGTGAAAGGCCTTAACTGCACCGCAGACATTCGGCAGGATTCTGCATCCCTTTGTTTCCAAAGGGCTGTGGAGCTCTTGTGTCAGCAGTACTTCCCTGTCGCTAAGTGCTGCATCCTCAACCTGCACCTCCAGAATCTTAACAGGCCCTGCTCATCTTCCATCAAATAAGTGCAGTGATTGATTAGTTTTAATTCATGACACTTCACTCGTAAAATAAGGTAAATAAGCACATCACCTTAAATGGATGAGCAGCTGCTACAGATCACAAAGGAAACTAATCTGGCTTTATGTAATACTTTCTGGGGGGGTTAAAAAATCTCTAGGTGTGGGGATTTTGCCTGAGCATAAAACTTACTGGTTTGGTCCAAAGAAAAGGAAAAGATCCTCAGGAAAAAAAAAACAATTCTGATCCTGATAGCTCTGGGCACTGTGCTAAAGAGCTTCTGAATGCAAGTTTCATGGACTTTTTTTTTTTTTTCCTGCAATAAGTAGTTCTGGGTATAAAAAGACAGCAGCCAATAGGCTGTGAAAAAGAACTGTTTCAAACCTCAGAGCTCCTTGAAGTTTCCTTATTAACATGTGCTTTCTGTCATAAGTAGTCCAAACTTTTCTGCACACACACAGATCAAATAATGTCAATACTTTTAGGACTTTTAGTTAAAAGCTGTTTCAAAAATTGATTATCTTAATTTCCACCTACTTCACCACATACTTTAAGTATAACGTGTAGAAATTAATTGCACAAGATAAGCAGCAGCAGCAGTTAAAATACGACATTCTGGTAGCTGTATGTTTCTACACCACTGAATTCCTGAATACCTTGTTGCATCAAGGATTGGAAAATGGCCTACTGAAGCCAGTGATAGCTTCACCTCTAACTTCAGCAGAGCCAGGAATTCATCCCTTAAATCATTATATAATTGACAGGCATATTTTGAGAAACTAGCAAAACACATGAAGGGCAGCATTACCTTCCCCAGTGTCTGCTCTGCTAGAGAAAAGGCATCCATGAAAGCTTGTGCGATTACGGACAAACAGCCATCTATATGTGAAGTCTTCTTAATATCAAAGACAAACTGAGGATTCTTCAGTATATTCACCCAGAAGCGAAGAGGAAGACTAGACAGAGAAAGGACAAACAAATTTAACCACTTGGGTCACACAACTGCTATGAAAATGGTAGTTTAAATGCATTGCATTCGTGAAAAGAGGCACAACTCCCTGCTGCTTATTCACGTAAAAAAGGGCATTAGGGAACAGCTCTCCAGCTTCAAATGGCACTAAGTTCTGCTTTCAACCTGAACCCACTTCTTGCTGAGTGTGAAGTCAGCGGGCAGACTCAAAAGTCCTGTAAGCTATAGTGGTTTCTATCTGTAGCTAATCTATGCGTTAAATTACTGGGCCCCACAAAGCTAAACCACTGAAGTTGGTGGGCAAACCTCACTTTGTTTCTGTTTGATGCTTTTTGTTCTTCATGAGCTGCAACACTGTGGTGGCCTTCACTTCAGCACGGTCACACTTTGCCACAGCAGACCTTGGAACAGCTTGTACGACACTAGACAGCAGGTGAGGCTGTCGGCATTTTCACCTGAACATGCCCAAATCCTGCTCTTCTCATGTGGCGTGTTCTGCCCTTGCAGCTCTGCTCCCGGAGGAACGCTCACATGCACATGGCCATACCTGTTGGTTTTCCATATATGAACCACATCGGGGTCTGTAATTTTTTTGCTCTCAGCCTGGGCATCCAGAAAGTCAAAAAAGTACTTGATGGCAACCGGAGCTTTATTGTTAGGTAAACTCCAAATGCTTCTGAAGAGCTTTTCAACAACGGAGTGAATGGCGACCTAGAAAGGAAGCAAATGAGAAGTGCTGTTATTGCACCTGGAAAAGAGCAAGCTTGTCTCAGAAAGCTGAACGTGCCCCTGGGAACAACACGCAGAAACTACAATGCACTTATGGTAAACATTTAGGGCACAGGTTATTTACAAATAAAGACAGTCAAAAACAAAACAAAACAAAACACCCCAAACTGCAAAAATGCACCATAATGAGCTGCTTTCACATCTAACTATTGCTTTGCTGACAGAATTGTGGTAAACTTCATAATAAACCATAGGTGGAAGGACTCATTTGCAACGTTTCTTGAACAAGGAAATGAATGGCAGCTCTTTAGATAGTTTGCATCTTTTTGGAGCAGTTGGAGCCCCGTCACTGGAAGTAAGAGTGTGGTAGGAAGAAGGAGTTGAACCAGGTTTCTAGGGGCTGTCTTCATCGCGCCATGGAAGCTCTGTGGCACGATGCCCTTCTCATCAGCGCTTCACTGATCTAACTCATAACGGAGACAGCCAAGGATCTACCCCTAAGCTAATGGCACTGGTGACACACAGAGATGCCTGTACTAAAGAAAGGACCTGAACCCTGGATACTTGCAACCCAGAAGAAAAATGCTGAACAAGAGCTTGGTTGCTGCTGCACCCACTGACATCTTCACAAAATAACTAAAGGCAAACAAAGCAACAAAACTGTGTGCTTTGCTTTTTTCTTTTTTTTTCCCTTTATGTGTGTTGTGAAGCCAAATTCATCCAACCTTCCTCTTAAGCAGAGGGGTGTAAGAGTATCCCAGCCCCTGATGGATTGGCGCCCTGCTCATTTCCTGTTCCAGACTCCAAACTCAGCACGTAGAAGAGAGGAGGGCCTGGATCCGTGCAGTTTCCTACAGTGTGTGGCATATCACACACCGAATTTTACTGCTTGTAAGAAAGAGCACTGTCTTACTTTGAAGAAAGAGGTGATTAATTAAAGGCATTTAAAGACTCTATTTCTCTAGAGGCTGCTCTTTTCTTTTGTACATTAGGACCGTAAGATATTACTAGTTTACCCCAGCACTTCCTGAGGGATTATGCTAGTTTCTGTGCCTCTTGAGAAATGAGCAGTCTTGTCTTGCACTTCGGGTAGCATCCCAAATTACTCTTGATGCTATCATCAACAATGTAATTAATTAATTATTGATATATTTTTAAATGAAAGAGGGCCATAATGAGCATCCCTTCAGGCCTCTTGTATCACATAACTCTGTGTTGTGCACTGATTGATGTTTTAAATAATATGCCACTGCAAAGAGTTTTATATCCTCTTCAAATATGTCAGAAACAAGATGGTATTAATAGACACATGAGCAGGACTTATTCCTAAGAAATGTGCCTTGTGTAATGACATAATTTTATTATAACTGGACCTTTTTTTTCAAACTCATCTAGTGACTCTGGACACTCAGCCTGAGACCCTATGAAAATATTTCATTTCAGTCAGATGGGGGGGTAGTATCTTCTCAAACACAAGTCCTGCCAATGCCTCTAGGCTGGGCAACTGAGGGAACTGTTCACTGGAGGCTGTCTCTTAAAAAAGGACAATTTTTGCTCCGGTGAACTCAGTGACAAAACTCACTTCCTATAGCCTTCAATAACTACGTCTTTTTAGGAAAAGGAAATGGCTGTGAATGAGGAGACTGAGAGTATGTATATTGAAGACAGCATAATTTTGTCTGTAATTTTTACTTCTACTGCACCAAATGAGCCAAACCTAACACCATCTCTCTCCCAAAACAAGTCCTTAACATTTACCTTGGTTGACAGAAGCTTTGTCAAATACATTTCTTTCACTTTGAATTTTTGCTTTCCTTTTTGACCTGCTCCTTTCACATCTTTGTTTGCTTCAGAGTCTGGTAAAATCTGTTGCAAAGAGATCAGATGGGTTACACAGATACGAGCATTTAGTCTTAAATCCACCACTTGACCGGGCATTTACTGAACTCACCAAGTGGCAGTGGTTGTCAGAGTAGTCCACATCTGCATAACAGAAAGCAGAAAGGAAACAGGCATTAATGAAAGGCAGAGTTAGGAGCTTGGGAATTCGGGGCTCTGGGCCGTGCACGAGGGGACGTGTGAGGATGCAGAGTGGGCAGCCCTGGTGTCACAGTTTCCTGTCGGTTTTCCCATCGGTTCAGCTGCGGGGCCGATCGTCAAGGCGCCGGGCAAGCGGGCTCTGCCGAGGGGCGCGCGAAGCCGTCCCTGTGAGCCGCGTGCCGGCCTGGGAGGCACCTCGTCCGGCTGCAGAGGCCCATGGTGACAGCAGCGTGAATCCTGGGGCGGCAGCCCAGGAGAGGAGCGTCTCTTCTCCCCGGGGGCCAGGGGAGGCCCACCCGGAGCCACGCACGTCCCAGGGGCCCAGGTAAGCGGCATGGCCTCCCACGGCCCCCTTTAACGCGTGCACTTGAGACAGACGGGTGCAACTTTCAGACACGCAGTGAAGAGAGAAATGGAAGTTCTGAAATGTGCTTTACACGTCATGCCTGCCACCGGGCAGTGGCACTGTCCCGCCTGTGACGCGTATGGCAGGATATGTTTTCTATAGTGGGCTCGTCAGCCAACGTTTTGCAGCATTTGGACTTCCCTGCCCTGTTTCCCGCCTATTAGTCTGTATTTTGAAGCACTCGCTTGCCAAAGACTGTAGGTCCTTGCGTCTCTGCTTTGCCTTCTTTCTCCCCGTAGGCTCCCCGTGGCTGCCAGGGGCGGGCTAAAGCGGCTGTCCCTGGCGCTCTCCTGTACCCAGGTGCCAACTTCCCTGACCCTCTATCGACCAAGGCACAACCCGTCACACCTCAGCCCTTCCTCAGCCTTCCCCAGCCCATTCTTCACGACAGGCTAGACAGGCTGCAGTTCCTCCCTTACCTGATCGGGTACTCGTTTTCTTTTTGAACACCTTTATAGTTGCTCCATTCGAAATCTGAAAGCAAAAAGAAACACAGCTCGCTGCAAGACGTGAACATCCACCAGGCCTCGGTTTCACTTCCTGCGGCGCCGGCAGCGGCTGCCGAGCGCGGGCGCCCTCCCGTCCCTGCCGCCCGGCGCTGCCTCCGGGGCCGCCTCCCCAGGCACCTGGGGCAGCTCCTGCTGGCCTCACCCGGAGCCGCGGGACGCCACTTCCTGGGAATCCCGGGAATTCGGCCTTTAAGGCCTTTCTCTTTCCTTGACTTCTCAGGTTCAGCCCTACTCCGGGCGTTGCAGTTTCATGTCCTGCCATGTGCCTCTTTTTGCATTCATTTTCTACTCATTTCCCAGGCTCCAATTCTTTCCGTGGCTCCAATTCAGCGGGGTCTTATGGGAAGGTGGTGCAGAGAGGGGAACACGAGGATCCCAGCTCCTTTCCCAGCTCCATCCCTCCTCAGTGAGCAAGGGGAGGTGGACCAGAGGATGCTTATGGAGGCACCATGTTGAGGCTGCTCATACAGCCCAGCCTTGTGCTCCAAAAACCTCTGCTCAACCTTCAGTCCCCAGGGTGACTGAAATACTTTTGCCCTGGGGACGACGAGGTCAGGATCACTATCTACCCCCTCGGGATTTCTGCAAAACCTTGCCCCTCTGCTGCCCCTGTATTTACAGTGCTCCTAGGACAGCAACTACTGTCGTTTAAAGAAGTGGGCAAGTGACCCTCCTGTTGTCGGAGAGCAGCTCCGAACGTCTCCCATGGAGAGCTGCACCACTGCTCTGCTGTCAAGCGCTGGGTTTTGCCAAGTGCTAGGATACCTCCCTCTATAAATACAAAAACAACTGGCCACTGCTAGGCA
Organism: Nothocercus julius; assembly: GCA_013398735.1. Classification (NCBI taxonomy): domain Eukaryota; kingdom Metazoa; phylum Chordata; class Aves; order Tinamiformes; family Tinamidae; genus Nothocercus; species Nothocercus julius. The sequence goes on from VZSV01000080.1 coordinate 1,232,293, forward strand.
GGGATCTCCGCCAAAATAATTCAAGTGTTTTTTAAACCTTGGCAGTCAGCCCGGTGTGAGAAACCAGTTTAAACATTAAGATACTCTATCAAAAGCTGTGTCGGGTGCCAAAGAAATCTGCACTTACACTTGCTCCTGGAAAGTAAATACAGCCTATTTTATAAGCCTTACTTTCTTCCAGCGTCTCGCGCAGCATTTCGCAGATGTTGCGGATAAGCAGCAGCGAGCGCTTCGAGGCGGCGCCGGCCGCGCCGCAGGGCCAGCACCCAGCGAGAGCCGGGACTCCCACGTCGCCACCAGGCCCTCAAAGGGAGCGAAAGGGGAGCCGCGGCCCCTTCCCCAAGCGCATGGAGATGCTTCCCCTGCCCTCCCTCCCCGAGCAGCAGCAGAGCGGCTCGCGCTGAGAGGGGGCAGCTCCTCTCCTGGGGAAAGGAGCTGGAGAAAGCATGGAGACCTGGGGAAAGGGGCAGAGCTCGGAGACCTGGGGAAAGGGGCAGAGCACGAGACTTGGGGAAGGGGCAGAGCTCGGAGATTGCTGCTTCCCACTAGGAACCGCAGACCCAGCTACGGGTCCTGGGAGCATCATGATCTTTAAAATCAGCATAGAAATTACACCTGCTTTTTCAAGGGATTAATTCTGAGACATTTACAATGCAACCTCCCCACACCTGAATATCTTAAAAAGACTTGATGGAACTTCCCAATTAAAAAAAAAGAATCTAGTTGCTTTCTAGTGTTTAAGGCTGGCAAACAAAAGGAAAAATTCAGGCTTGCCACAACTCCCTAGGCACTACTGAAATGTAAGCTGGCAATCCCCAGGCAGTGCTACTACCCTCACACTGCACACGCAGCATTCCCTTTTCTTGTTTTTCTTGCTAATGGGACATCTTCACATCCCTTTCAGCATTGCTGTGCATACCAAAAAAAAAAAAAAAGACATGCAAGTGGCTGATTTGCCCTGATGCCACCAAGCTTCTGCCTAGAACGTACAGTATTTTGTCATGCTCAGAAGAAGTGAACTAAAATATCTAACAGAGGCACCCAGCACAATTTCCATAAGGCAGCCACCGAGCTATAATTAGTATAGTTACTGCTTTGCAAAAACAACTGAACCTTCAGCGTAAGTTGTATCTGCCTCTAGAAACCACAGGGGGAAACAGGGTCAAAGATGCCCAGGGCTGACAGTGACCAGCTGGACAAGACTCATTGGCCACAAAGTCTGAGCTCTTGCTCAGGAATTCTAAGTAGCTGCTGTGGAAAACTAGCAAGAACTCGCAACAGTGGCCCCCAGAAAAGATGGTCGTATTGCCTTGCCAGACTGGAGCCCAAAGACCCAATGAGGTCTAAGTCTGCCTGGGCCTCTGCTGTGTAGGCACTGACTGCAACACTACGATGTCCTAACTTGTGCAAAACCTTTCCTGAGCGGGGGCGAGTCCCATGCTAATCTAGACACAAGATTCAAGAGAGGCACAGGAAGAGCTGTGTTTGAAGTACCAGACTGTGACTGAGGACATTTGGATTCACTGCTGCCTCCCGCCATGTAAAGGGAGCAACAACCCCCTACAGAAATCTGTGAACTGACTCCAAACGAGTTTGTTCCACACTTGAGCACCTTAATGCTTCACCCAAGCTGCAAACAGTCCTGCTAGGACTCTCTGTCCCTATCTGTACTGACTCCTGCAGACTGCAATTTGTTCAGAGTTGGCTCAGCTTTCTCAGCATCATGCTGCATTGCATGACACTGGCTTGCACCCCCCAGCAAAACAGAGATGGAGATAAATAAAATTAAACCATTGTGATAAGAGCCAGATTTTCAAAATCAACAGCTAAGCAAGAAAGAAGCTCACTAAAAGCACTCAGCACACTAACCTCATTTTCAAAATCTGGCTGTAAGGGAGCTACCACATCACCTGAGGCCAGTCACCTGCTGTACATGTGACTCGTCTCTCTCCGTCAAGTTTGTCCTACATCCCGTCTCCAAACTCCTTGGAGAGCCAGTGCCACTCACCAGGCTTTTGCAAAGTGCTAAGCCCCATGGGGCTCTGCCATTAGCTGTGGACCCTGTGTGTTGCTGCACTCATGGACAGATTTGGAAAGTGAGGCACTGAAAAGAGTTGGTTTATAGGCACAATTGGAAATGGAGCGGCAAAAAATATGGCATAAGCCGTCATTCTGGAAGGGAGCAAAATAGAGGAAGGAGAGAATAGAGGAAGGAGGCAGATGCACAAGACCTCAAAAGAAAGAGCAGAAAGATCTCAGCAGTTATTTATACTCTGTCTCTCAGTGAGCTGTCACAAGTAGCACTGCTACCTGTTCAACTGATCAAAAAATGAAAGAGACCAAACAATTGTTCATGGTGCAACAAAAAGTCAGCAGCAGAGATTAGAATAGACTCAAGGTAATGTTCAGAGCTAGAGATCAGATGCCCTTTTAACTGAATTTCCCAGCTGAAAGGGGAACAGTTTATCTGATATACCTAAACCAAGCACCCTCTGCAACAAGCAAACCTCTTTGAAAAGTAACAGAAAACATGTGACTCATAAGCAAGGAAGTCATATCACGCACTTCTTTCCTTCTGTTGATGGTGCTCAGTTGTCTTTTTGAAATTTTGATCACCCAGAGTATTTCTGTGCCAGCAGTACTCAGGAGCTGGGGAGAAACCACTTCTCAGTTCCCTGGTGTGATCTGCATCCTTACCTCATAGTGACCGATGGTGTTCAGCCTCCTTATCCCATCCTCCATCATCTCTGAGGAACTGTCAATATCCAGCAGCTCTCTTTGCTGCTCCTCAGACACCAGTTCTGCAAAAGGACAGCAATAAAACACAATTACATCCCAACTGCCTTCTGTCAGTACAGATTTTTGTAGGAAAAAAAAAAAAAAAAAACACAACTATTTTTAGACCAGTAGATCACAACTGAGGTCAGTTTCTCCCTGATGGCTTCAGTTACTGTAGGCTGTTGCTTTACTTTCTGTTGGTCACCGTTTTCAGAGGTGCTTTCATCTCAGGTTGCCCAGGAATATCCAGCCCAGAACTCGGAGGCCACTTCTGAAGACCAAGCCCATGCATTAGTACATACCTGGTCGTAGATACGCAGCTCTCCTCCTGGCCTCCTCTTTCCAAAGAGTGCCTGGCAGGTGGGCTGGGAGGGGGCTGCCTCATGTAGGTGGTAGTCCTGTCCCACCACAGTCTTTCCTAAAGGTGCTGAGCCCCGTGTGTGATAGCAACCAGCAGCAGGAAGGAGTGGTCACTACAACAACTTTTCCAAGCATCCACAGAACAGCTGAGGTGCTCTCAGAGGGCACCACGTACAGGACAGAAAATCTGTTCCGATCCCGTTGGTCTGTTTGTAGTCACTGTCTTTCCTGGCGGCAATTTGCTATCGTAGAGGATATATATGCACAACATGCCTCAACTCCTGACTGGGGAGAAGCTCTGGTAACCCGTCCTCCCTTGCTTCTCAATTGAGTCAGGTACAGCCTGGATACTAGAGCGAGTTTCCTTTTGATACTGGTGTTCAGTCTGTGTTACCAGTTCAGATCAGAAGGAAATGGTCTGAGGTAGTATCTGCTATGTGCTCCCCATAACCCTCTTAGTCCTCATCCTCTCGGCTTCCTTGCAGCACTGCCTCACTCTCTCTCTTGTTTTTTTTTTAAACCACACCAATCTAATCATTGCAAACTCCTCCCTACCTAATAAAGCAAACAGATGGGTTTTAGGGAACATGAGGACAAAACTTTCAGGGTCAGAGTTACTATAATGCCAGCAATTTTGCTGCCCAAGTGTGCTCCACTGTTTTGACAGTGCTGAGACTAGAAGAAAGGTGCATATGTAACATGGGTGTTTGTTACCTGCATGCTAAAATCCTTGCAGATGTGAAACAGATGTAATTCTAATGTTCTAACTAGCAGCATAAATGATCTAGCATTTCCACAGAAAATCATTACAACAGATACATTCTGCCTAAAAGCTAAAAAAAAAGTAAAATAAAAAAATAAAAAAATAAAGCCAAAGGTAGGAATACCCCCAAAGACAACTCTACAGAAAGAAGACTGAACTTAAAAATATAAAATATAAAAATATAACACAGTGAGACCCGCCCCCCTTACCAAGACCAATCTCATGCAGCTGAAGACCATAGAGAAAGCCGTTCTTATTAAGGAAGGCCTGAAGGCTCTTCTCCTTGGCTTGCCCTATGGTGTCGCAGTCCAGAACATTAACCTGGATGGTTTGACAGGCATCTCCACTCTCGTTTTCCGGGATTTTTTCAAAGATGATGTTCACTGTCTGGGGAAAGAAACATACGTTAGTGTGACTTACAAGGACCACCTGGCATGGCAGACTCCTGCTGGCAATCCCAGGAGTACATAAGGTTCGGCACACTCCACCTGGTTTTCAGAATATTCATTATTAAAGCCACTTCAAATAAAGGTTATTTCATTGAAATTGCACAATGAAGCACTTACTTACAGTTCCTTGTGTCTGAAAAATCAAACATAAACAGCTGTATGTTTCCAAAACTGCATTTTGTATTCTGCTTTTCTGCAAGGCTATTTCAGTAAGTTACCACAAAAGATGGGAGGCCAGGAAAAATTATTATGTATGCTCTAAAAAGAAACCCCATGTATTTTATTTGAAACGAATGCCTTAGAAGCAAAACTAAGAAGTGACTAAAGATCTGATAAGGTTGCTAAGTTAGTAAGTCATCATGGTAAGCATGACTGATTCTGAGTAGATTTGAAGCAATGGCAAAATGCACACATACACCAGAAAATTATGCTGTGTGCTTTATACCATGCAAAATAATATATACCTCCCCTGTAGTTATATCAGTTTCTGCCAGCGCACAGCCACAGTCTCAGGAGGCAGCAGAGAGCAGACCTCCTGCAGAAGCAGTGGAAGGGGAACGACGTTACAGCAGACGGACTCCGAAGTGCTGGAGCTTGCTCAGAAAAGCGTCCATGACTTCTGCTGGCCCCCACTGCGGGTCAAGCACCACACACGGAACGGCCTGCCCGCTTACACTGCCCCTCACAGCTGCTCTTTGCTGGGCACTACACGGAGTGGGTAGTGCGCTCCGGGGGCGGGAGGGAACGTCAGCCCGACCGGGGAACATCTCCAGGGAACCTTCTGGTCTGGCCAGGCCCGTCAACTGCTTTCAAAAAGGGATGGAAAGAAGGATGAGCCCAGGAGAGCTAAGGCAAGGTGATAACAGCAAAGATCTGCGATGCAACAGCCTCCTTCTTGCAGACAACAGCGCTGTTCAGCTACACGAACAGGGAGCTTGCTCAAGACAGGATTAAAAACGATGCCTGCAAGTGAGATAGGGAGATGTGTGAACTTTGAATCCTCCTGGGTTTTGGACCCCTCAGGTCTAACAAAGATATTCTGATAGAAAAGTGAGGACTGTGGTTGTGACTCAGTAAAGGTGTGACTGTTAGAAGAGGAAGCAACCCAAGATGTCTATTATTTTTCGGGCTGTCATGTGAGGGAAAGAATTGTGCTGGGTTGCTGCAGGAGTCTGCTCTCCCTTCTTATAGAAAATAAGTTATTAATAGCCGTAGAGTACTATTTTGTGCTTTACTATCCAGCCGGAGTGGAAACTACCTCACACTGCTGGTGAAAAATGTGGTCTAGTGAGGCATGCACAAACTTTACTGTTTCTAAAGAAGCAGGGGGGTATTAAAAACAAGGTGGCAAAACTATGAACAGCAGGATTTAGTGAACACTTGACCCTAACCATCATAATTGAGAACAACTTCATCAGGACACAGAGATGTTTAACTGTGAGCAAAATGAATCTACCGAAAGGACAGACCCAACAGAAGAGGAGGAGATGCAGGACCAGTGCCTGCAGAAGGATACACAGGCTGGATGCCATGCCTGGGGTTGGGATTTCATGTGGAAAATTCGTCGAAAAATCTCTTGGCGCGGCAGGGAGGGAGATGTGCTTGGCTAGGCCCACGGCCCGACTCAGCCAACGACCGTCCTGCCCTTGACTTTGACTGCCCTGAGGGCAGGCTGGGTCTTGCAGGACAGTAATGAAAACTCTCCACTAGCCTTGAATCCAACTCTATGCCTCTTCCAGTCTGCCAGCCAATCTTTCAGGGGTTGCTCTTCCCTCTTTAGCTGATTTTAGTCTTTACCCCCTGGGTAAAGGTTGGGCTACACATTTGACTGTGTAGCTGATCCTTCCTGTGTCCTCTTCACTTACACGTGGGAGTCCTCCCATCTCTACTCAACTCATTGCTGGGTGACAGGACTGCAAAAAGAGAGTACTAGTGCTTTATGTAGGTGGCATTCAAGCCATTTGCATACTCCTTCATCAAAAGCACTCACAACGTGAGGATCATAGCACTCTACCACTCAAAGGAGTGGTCAGGTGGGAAGAAATATTCATATAAATATTGATAAAAAGTCTTGACACCAAGAGAGGCAGGCAGTTTTTCTGATACAATTTCTTGCAGAAATTAATCTTAAGTGATGAAACGATTGATGGGGAGCTGGAAAAGCCAATTATTATTATGTCTTCTCTCTGCAGCTGAAGTTTTCATAAATCAGACTCTACCTGCCTGACAGCACAATGCCCGGCTTCCGAAACCATTAATCACCAGCCAGCTGTCACAAGCACTGCATTTAGACACTAAGTGTAGCACTGGAAAAGGAATCACAAGTGACTGTGAAATAATGAAAGCCCTTTTACAGTTAACCCTGAAGGTCAGCAAACATTAGAAAAATCACAGAAGGACACAGAAGTCCTAAAGAAACATCATAAGGCAGTTTTCTAAGATAACTTTGCAAAGGAGTCGCAAAAGAAATACAAGTTAATTTATGGAAAGGCTCAGGAGGAAATTACAGGGCATCTGATGCAACCTAGTAATATGCAGAGTCAAGATTTCATGCACTGGAAATTAGTGGTTAACAACAGAAAGGCACAGTGCTTTTCATCAGAGGCTTAACACAGGTTGCAAGAATTGTTACAGGCTATTTAAGGAGAACAAGGCAAACATCTGGAACTACTTGTATGGGGACTAGTTTGGAACCTAGCGAAAACACGATGGGAAAAAAAAATCTTCACTCATACACTGTCAGCAATAACGACATTTGAAGACAATGTTTACCGATGGTCTTTCAAGTTTAGAGTTTTTCTCAAAATGAATTGCCAACAACAAACTATCTAAGAAAACAAAGCCATTAATAACTGTAACAGATAATAAATGAGATGTGGTTTGTTAAAGAAAGACTATGGCACTTTTTTTTTTCTTAGATGTAAAGAAAAATAATTTGGAAAATACAAAGGTTCTTTTCAGCTATGCATCTAAGCAAAGTATATTTTCACTTATCTGACAAACTGAGAAAATGAGGGAAACTTTTGTTCAATAAAGACCCATGCAAAGGAGACAGCCCTGTAACAAACAATACAATGAAACAGCCTTGAACCTACTTGTGTCTCTAAGACTACGAAACACAACAAACAAACAAGAAAAGTCAGGTTCATCATATGATCCTTCTGTAGCAACCAGAACAGTTACCCATCAAGGCGTTACAGAGCAGTCAACAAACTGGCAGAGAAAATGTTATGGGAGTTAAATTAAGGCTCGACAGGTACTAAACCAGGTTAGGGCTGCACTGCTGATGCTGCAGGGTAGTCCTTGGCCTGTATCCACAGTTCTCTCCTGTCGTCAGCATTTGCACTGCTCCCTTCCCAGCAAGGGTCGCCGGGTCCTCTTCTGCTGATGAAGCCTCCTCGTGTGTCAGACGCCTTCAACAGTGTCCTAGGCAGCACAAAGTGTCACCAGTATTACCCTGCCACGGCCTCCTATTGGGAAATGGGGTTCCCTTTCTTTGCTCGACTCCCTTACAGTCATCCCGCTTCTTTTAATGCCCTTCCTTTAACCAGTGGAGCAGTTGAGCACTCCAAGCAATCTTCTACCACGCAGCCTCCCTTCACTTTCTGTAGAGGCTGGTGGCTGAAAGGTTGCACTAGATCATTTCTTCCCATCCGAAAATGCAAGCTGGTTTCAGCAATGAGAATTCAACAGCCCCAAACGCTTTCTAAAAAGTAAGTAGTAACTAATTAAGGGAAACGTGTAGCTCTCAAAATGTCCTAGCACCACGTCTTCCCTTGGAAGAAGCCCTCCCCTGTTCTTCCACAGCGGAGGCTCCGCCAAGAATATCTGCCAGGCCAGGCTCATGTTGTGCAGGTTTTCTATTTAACGGAGACATTTGGGTGGAATACTGACGCTGGGCCGCGCGCAGTGCTTTCCATCGGCTGCTGAGCACGTGACTCCGCGCGGGCTGCAGCCGCTTCCGGCCTGCCCGCGAGAAAGCCGGCTCGTGTCCGCGGCCTGCGAAAGGCTCCGTCACGCATCCGAGCCTCTTTCAAGGCCGTTTTATTTCTCAGTAATCAGATATAAGCCCAGCGTGGAACCACACAGCTCCTCAGCTCGTACTGGACCGATGCCTTTAGAGGCATCTCTCTTCCAGCTGCTCTGCTCGAGTATTTACGTCGGAAGGCCTCCGCTGCTCAGGCCTTTGCAGGCAGCAGCTGACCCGTTCGAGCAGGCAGTGGGAACTGCAGGGGGCTGGCTGGGCCCGAGGTCCGTGGCCTTTTCTGGAAAGGCCGGCAGCTGGGCCAAGGGACCCCTCTAACACAATGCACACCCAACACATTCCTTAGCTCTGTTACCCTGTTACAAATGGCCTCAATTTTAGAAATATCTCGCCTGTCCTTCCTTCTTCATGTCCAGCACTTCTTCCTTCTCCTGTCACAGGAGCCTACCTGCACAGTGCAGGGTTTAGGAAAAGACCTGAGGAGCACCCCCGGAGCTTTACTAGCCTGCCAGTGCCCTGTTTTAAGTAGTCTGGGATTTGCAGGCAGAATGCCTACAAATTGCCTTGCCTGGGCCCTGCTACTGGTCTCCGAGTCGAACTGCCTGCTAGGTGCTTCTCTGCATCTTCCACTGTCTATATACCTTACAAATTTGGCACCGAGCATCTGCACATTTGCCTCAGTATCTTCTTACCTTCAGAAAGCAATTCAGTGTGCAAAAGCACTTGAAAATTCAGCTTGGAATTTATCTGATGCAGAAAATACTGGTTGCAATCTTTTAGACATTTACTTCCCAAGAAAGGAGAAAAACATACCCACTACTCTATATGTATAATCACAGGTCTTGCATGTTGTTTCAGTGCATGTGAAATTGCATCAGTGAGAGAAGAAAAGCTGCCTCCCTCCCTTTTAGCACGCGGTTAAGTACTGCTCTTGAAGGGAAGAGGCGCACAGCTGGCCTGCCCCGCCAGCCCCTAAAGCCTCACCGCTCCACCCAAAGCCCTCTCATCACGCAGCTTGCCTTTCCAACAGAAACCTTAGGCCAAACAAATCCATTCCCCTCTCCAAACTGCCATCCCCGGCTCCAGCTGTGCCTTTCTACTGCAGGGTCCTCTCCACTTTTCTGACAGTCTTGACGGGGAATATCCTGCTCCTTCCTACCTGCGTCTGATAAACCGCTGGGCCTCGGAGGGGCAAGCTGCCTTATTAACCTTTTATATTTTAGTAACATATCCCTCAGTTAAAAATCAGGAATGCAAAGTACAGAGGCAGTGAACGATGTTCCAGAAAGGCCCGCGGTCGTTTTGCTTCCTCATCCCGTCGCAGACAGCCTTCCCCACGCATACTGAGCCTTTCAGACCACTTCCCCTCTCGTCTCCTCCGTGCAGGCTGCCCACAAGGCCCTATCAATAACTGCCACAAACCCTATCAGGATTTGCAAGCCTTACCAGCAGCGCTGGGAAAGGTGTTATTAAGGCAGCGTTCATTAGGTGCAGACTCAGCTTTCCCCTGGGTGTGCGTGTGCTAGAAATAAGAAGAGCCAATCGATACCACGGGACCAGACGTTGCTGTGTAGTCTGCTACTATCAGGCATATTGATCGTGCCTGGAAACTACTGCTCTGCATAACTACTGGGTTTTGTATCCTATGGCTACATGTAGTAAAATGTTTAAACTTACCCTGAATACAAAAAAAAAAAGTCAGAATGCAGTGCACAAACAAGGAAACCAAAGATACGGTATTTTTTACTAATATTTAGCCATAAACTTCCTTTCAAAACACGTTCTGTGGTAATTTAGCAGCTCTGTAAGCAGCTGTGAGAAGATCTGACCATAAATTTGCCAAGTCAGAAATGTGTCACAGAAAGTCAAGTCAGTTCAGTGAGTTTCCTAAATGATCCAGCCCTGTCCTCGCTAGTTCAATGGGTTGCTGACCAGCCAAAATTTCCAGGGTCGTGTAATCTACTCCAGTGTGCGGCATCTTACAACCTCCTGGCCCTCATGGCAAAAGGCAGAGCTGGAAAAACTCCAGTCCTGTTTCAGGTTCAGGGTCTTGCCTCTGGGAAGGGCTGGCTTTTCCTCCAAGGTTTCTGCCCTTTGCAGTGTCGCTGCCATGGAGGTGCTACCCTGGCAGTTATATTTGCCCAGAAGCTCCGAGTCTCACTCCTCAGTCGCTCTTCCCAGGCTCTTATGTCTCTGACAGGAAGTAGAGAAAGAAGGAAACCATCGAAATGACTAGAAATGCAGAACTTTAAGTTCCCAGATGCAAAATCATGTGGAAATTCTGGAAGCAACATGCTTTAGATATTGTGAAAAGCTTTTTCAGCCCTTTTCCTCAAAAAAATCAGATTTTTTACAAGTTCCAAAATTCAGTAATCCTTTCTGTCCCTTCTCCCCTTGGTTTCAGAATGTCAGATACCAGAAAGGGGACTGCAGCTTTGAAGAGATCAAGGTGGAAGTCTAAGATAGCATCCACTTTATAGTTACTTTAGGAAAGGCAAGAAATCTAGGGTTACGATCAGAAACTTAGCTAAGTTTCCCAGCGATTTTGTTTTTAACCGAGCAAGTAATTAAACCTCACCACATTGTAACCTTCCTAATTTGGAGCTCACAACATTGAAGCCCACAGCAAATTACTGCTGCTGCCTGAAGATTAGCCACGGGTAAATACAACAGAAAAATAAAACTTCTGCATTACATTCTTTCATTCATTGGAGAAGTGCAATTCAGCTTAAATTCAAAGCATATGTTTACATTTTTGTAGAACACTTTAAAATAATTGGGAATTTTTAATACTTTGAGACTTCAGTAAATCTTTGGCTATTAAGGCATGCTGTGACTGAAGAGCAAGCACTATTCGTGAAATGTGTATTGGTGAGACACCAGTTAGTTAACTCTATTGCATTTTGAAACCGTGTTCGTAACAACAGTTCTGTTTTGCCTTATGCGGGTGCTTAATCATCACTGTAGTGTCTAAGAGCCTTAATTTAGCTTCCTAGAAAAAGAGAGAACGCTGTAGCTGCCTGTGCTTGGAGGGAAGGCAAACTGGCAGACATACCACTGTCCTGAATTCAGACACTTGCCACAGCAGCCAGTCTTCGTTTAGTGTGTACAGGGCCTTGCAAGTTATTGCATCCACGGGGCCTTTGTTTATCCTCTGATTGAGGGTTGTCACCAGCAGATAGAAAGGTTCACCAATTGTCTCCTAGGATGTGAAACCAACACAAAAGAACCACGTTTATTTTCACAATAACTAAACAGGCTTCAAGAGCTAGAAGAAAAAAGTCCCGAGAACCAAATTGAGCTACTTCCTTCTGACCAACTTTTTTATCTTGCAATTTGAAAAGAAAAAGCCCTCTGATGGGGTTGTCTGTTTAACCCGCCCCCAGGCTTTGCTTTTCAGCGTGGAAATCTGATGCAAAGAGCCCGGGGCACGTGGAGCGCGTGGCGGGCCCGCACTTGGCCGGCCTCCACGTGGCCGCCGCTTCCACGGGCGCTGGCAGCCGAGATGTGGAAGAGCTCACACGTGCACTGCCGAGACCTTTCACCGCCAGCCTTGCCACAGAACATCTCCTAACATCTACTGACATCTGCACTGCCTTTACACCGGCTTTTGCCCTGGTGGTCCCTGAAAAGAATGCCTTGGGAGTGAGGTGGTGGGGCACGAACTGGAGCACCAGTGAGAGAGGAAACACCAGGCGCCAGTGTGGGAGCTGGCAGAGGAAGGATGGATTTATCGAGAACTCATCTCCTCTGGCTCTCCCTTGGCTCTCTCCTGGGTTTCAGGGACCGGCTCGAGCTGCTGCCCCCAAACACGCTGCTGTGTTCATGGCAGGTGCTCGGACTGATGTGAGCGAGAGCAACCGTGCGATACCATCACAGCAGCCATCAGCAGCGGAAGCACGACCCAGCACTGAAACGGAGAGCGGAGTGCTACCAAGTGGGCTTAAAATAAACGAGCTGTGGAAAGGAAAGAAAATGTTTATTTTGCTTTCCCCCGAGCTCTTTCAATTCTTGAAACCTGCAACATTGCTGGAAGATTTGGAAGAAAATTGGAAGGAAGTTTAGTCTTCCATAAGGTGTTATTCCCTAAGCTTCCAATAAATAGCTTTCTAATGGCGCACATGGGAAGGTACAGGCTGTGTTTTAACAAATGTGTCGGTCTTTTAAAGGGATCAGAATACAACTCAAACTGTATACGAAACTGTATCTCACATGAGAGAAGGGCATGTGAGAGTTGCAAAATTACCTCAAACTCAGCCAAATACATAACATGATCATTGCTTACATACCTGCTCTTTTCCTACATCCACTTGATGCTAGATTGAAGGCACTGAAACAGATACCTCTAGCATTCCTTCTGGAAGAAATCAGTTAAAAATATTCTCCATTTGTGTATCATAACAAGGTGAAAAGCTGTACACGTACCCGGAGAAAGCCAGAGAGGCAGACAGACATCCAGTTTGTCAGCAACTTTTCTACCACGGATTCGGTTCGTCTGAGCAGGAGCTTAGGTTGGACATTGCTTGACTGTTCCATCAAGTCCTTTGTCAACACTTCCAGAATATGGGTTAGATAAACTAGCTTAGTTTGTAGTGCAATAGTCAAGAAGGATGCAAACAAGCACCTGTTTAAAACAGAAAGAAAAAAAAAGGGGAGAGGGAGAAGGCTAACATGTTTGTGATTATTTTTCCAGTCATCTGTAACAACAGAAACACCTTTTAGTACCATTCCTATCCTGAGCTTTCTTCCTCAGGGACTCAAACTGCCCACTAATGCAAAAATATAAAAATAAATCAGGTCCATCTGTCCCTACAATTATTAAAAAAAAAAAAAATTGTGCCTATAAATTTAATTCTGCAAAAGAACACCTTTCCTGTTTGGACACCTGTTTCTGTGACAGGACATTTCTAAACTGTAAAACTGTTGATTTAACGGCAGGAATTGCTTATAGTTTTGAAGTGAATCTTTCTGCTCTTCTGCCTCTACGTTTACACATACAAACATTGATTTCTCTTTAATGGCTTGTCTAATGGCAATGTCCTTTCTTCCTCAGCATGTGCAGATGGAGAAAATAAAAAAATACCCTGGAGCAATGCAAACTTGTTTTGCGAGAAGGGGAAGTTACATTTGGATGTTACAATCAATTTTGTTTTTGTTTTTGTTTTCTGGTAATTCTTTGTTTGGAGGATGATAAGCATAATCATACTATACCTGTCTTTCACAGAGAAATTTTTCTGCTTTTCAAGGGTGTGAATGAGAGCAACAAGAAAGTTCTTGTTACAAATTAAAGCATGCAACATGTTGAATCTTTCATCCTTGCGCGTTTGGTCTCTGCTCTGGAATAGTTAAACAAAAATAAGCAAACTGTAGTTTGGCTATGATGGCTTCTTAATGCTCAGAAAAAAAAAAATGATAAGCACATAGCAGGTAAAATCCTGGCCTCAATCAAATCAGTGGGAGTTTTGTATTTATTTAATGGGTCCCAGGATTTTACCTAAGATGTATTTGTGTCTGTGTACAACACATACGAGTACACACATGCAGAGCACATATTTTCTTTAAGTACACCAAGTAATGCCAATAGTTAAGTTTGCTTGTCATTGCTCATTACTAGACTCTGTTTAACATATTTAAGTAAATCATAATACACATTAGGCAACAGAATCTTGTATTTCAAATGCTCCTTTATGCATAAATCCGTGTAACTCTCCCCACGGGGGAAGGGAACATATGCAATCTGAGAGGAATAGGAAAACAGAGGTGAGGGATGCTAGCGCACATGGGAAGCACGGTGATGAAGACATATCACACTAGAGTGACTTACCTGTGGCATGTCTTCAGTGAAGATGGATGCAAAGCCTCCTGACTAAAATGCAAGACAGGTGATATTTCATTCTGATGCATACCAAAAGCTTCTAACACATGCACATTAACCATGCTAAGCATGTCCCTAATGGCATAAAATTAGAGATAAAGCAATGGAAGCTCTGGGTCTAAGTGTGGCCACAGCATATATATTCTACACCATGCCCAAAGGTGCTGTCATGTTCACTCACACACACGCACACATACACACATGGTCACTCTCAAATACAAATTGTGAAACAACCTGAGTAAAGCCAAAGATTAAAAATAATTGCAAGAAAGCAGCAAGCACGGCAGTATTACACCAAAGAATGTGGGAAATGGGAAGAAGGCAGAAATAATAAGCCAATTTGATCAAGTAAAGCAAAGCAGCAGACTGAACATACGGAATAATTTATTAAAGATCTAATGGCCATTTAATTTAATATCTACAAGCACTAAGCACAAAAAAAAAACTATAAAGCCAGATTCAATACAGAAAATGGGAGCAGCAGGAAGCTAGAAGGTAGAAATGAAGATGGCATCTGTCAATTAATTTTAGGTATCTGACTCCCTCTTTTAGCAACTCATCCCAGATGTCTCAGGCAAGTGGGATGAATCACTTTCTCAAGCTGCCTGTCTCCCTGCACTGACTACAGAAAAAGCCTCAGTGAAAACCTCTGATGTTCCTGTTTAGAAAAGCTGAAATTAGATGAGATAAACCCCACTGAACTCGCTGGGAGGGAGAACGAGTACGGCACGATCTAAATCATTTAAACACATGGGGTTTGCAAAGGAAGTGCCGGTTTGTCACTTTGGCCATCCTGACGCCGGTGCCGCTTCCCACTCCCCTTCCTTCACTTCTGCTCACCCACAGCGCTTGCTCCGTGCAGCACTTGGCACCTACCGCGCCTGTAATGCACAGGGTGCATCTGGACACTGTGGCAATGCACAAGATGACTCCTTGCCAGGAGAAACGAGTGCACAGTATGTTAAATACTGACACTACCGGTCAGGTCTGCAGAGAGCTAATGGTGGTGAGCTCACCTTTGTGGTATCTGTATTTCAAGCAGGGGCAGAGTCTAACTGGAAACAACTCCAGGATGCAAGCTGGCATGGAAACTTGCCAAGGCGAAAAACTGAGCCCTTCCCCTGCTGACCTCGCATAATGGAACAGACTGATACATCTTGTGCCTTTTTTCTTTCCTTTTTATTTGCATAAAGCATTTCCACCCAGGCAGCTTCTACAGGGTGTTACAGCTTGGGCAGGGGAGTATCAGGAGGAAAAGATCTATTCCTAAAAATAAGCCACTATTTTAATGCTAATATGCCTGGCAACAAAACAAACTGAAAGGAAATAAACGCAGAAATTAAGGTTTCATCTTTCCATTTTCTTCAAACCTCCTAATTACCGCATCCAAATTAGACTGCGGATATCGCAGCTGTATCAGGAGAGATATTCCCAGGACCCTCTTGTGTGAGAAGTGGACTGAAAGTATATTACGATTATGCATATGTAACTGTTAAATGTGCATCTGCTTTAGCAGCTGATAGTACCTGGCATGGCATAGACAAGGAGGCCAATTCTGCATCCAGCACACGGCTTTGGCTGAGCTTCCAGCGAGACCACACACAGTGCTACAAAGTTAAGGCTGCAGGATGCGGCCGCGGCAGCGCGGCAGTGACGAGCAGCACCCCTCCCAGCTAGAACATCACCACCACAGCACCAACCACAGCGGTAGCTCCTCGGGGTCAATTACACAACAGAGTCACAGAGTCACAGCATGGCTGAGGCTGGAAGGGACCTCTAGAGATCATCCAGTCCAAGCCCCTGCTCCAGCAGGGACACCCAGAGCAGTGGCACAGGGTGGCAGCCAGGCGGGTTTGGGAGATCTCCAGAGAAGGAGCCTGCACAGCCTCTCTGGGCAGCCTGTGCCAGGGCTCTGACACCCTCACAGGAAAGAAGTCCTTCCTCACATGGAGATGGAACATCCTGTGCTTCAACTTGTACCCATTATCCCTTGCCCTATCACTGGCCACCACCAAGAAGAGTTTGCCCCCATCCTCCCTATATTCTCCCAACCAAAGATTACTGGTCGAAATCAGAATTTCTGCTGGCCTAAACTGGACAGCACTGAGGTGTGTTTCTGGCAGCAGCTTGGCCTAGAAAGTCACCATGACCTTCGAGCAATCTTTCCCTTTCTTCATCACACAGGTCTAATTAGGGAGCGCCATGATGTAAACATGTTAGCCAGGCTGACAGCTACCTGAATTAGCTGTAGCACAGAAAGTGAATGCAGGAAGGCGGGGGTGGGGGGGAAGGCAAAAAAAATTATAGCTCGGTTAGGATGGTGACAAAGGCAGGCAGCTTAGTGAGGCTGGGCAAAAAAAATGCTGATGCACACACAACCCTTGAATATTCAAAAACAGTGATTTAACTACAGCATTTAGGCTTGAGGGAATGGAGCTCTAAATGCTCTTTGGTTGTTTTTGATTTAAGAAAAGTTTCTGTGAGAACAGTTTGTAACTGCTGTGTTGTATTTACTTCAGTCATTTGATCCTGATCTTCCTAATTTTTCAGTATTATGCAGGACTGACAACCTGTAAGACTCTCAAATATTTACCTCCGGAAAGAAAGTCCTAAGAGCAAAATGTTTGTAGTCCAGGAAGGGCACGGTTCCAAAGGTAGCCACCACATCTAATTCATCCATCTGCAGTTCAGCAAATCCTGAAATAACAACCCCCCTCCCCACCCAGACAGTTAGTTCGGTTAGCACAAAACCGTCTTCACAATTATAGCTTGGCTCCAGAAGATGCTCTTTAAAAACGTTTTCAGGCAAGAAGACCTTTTTTTTTTTTCTTTCCCTCCTAGCTGAAGTCATATGGGCTGTAAAATTCTTTATTATTTTTACTTTTGTTGAAGGAAATCACTGCATGCAAACCTACTAGTTTAGTGCTGTCTGCTGCTGCTGTGCACACCACCATTAAAGAGGAACTTGGATACTCCTGACAAACAAATATCCTATTTCTATTTCATAACAGCTCTAAAATTAAAAGTTTTGTATAATTTGAAATGCTTCTTGATCATTTCAGTTCAGTACTTAAGCATTATAAAGCACTTTTTACCTACCCTCACGTATTTCTTTCCGAATCTCATACTCCAACAGTTCAAGCTGCTGACTCTGTTTACGAGTTAACTCTTTAGACTTGTATCTTGTAACTATGAATGCCACTAAACAGGGGAGGGAAAAAAGATACTAAATACAGAAAACTGAACAATGATCAACTTCTACATAAGACATAGACTTTTTTTTTTTTTTTTTGAGAAAGAATATACATTTGCATTCTTCTGAAGGATTATTGTTTCTATTGTCATCAGTGCGGTAGAACCCATGAGCTCCAGTTAACTAGATCTAAACCCATACTTTTAATAAAAACCCTTTCTGAAAAGAAGATTTTAGAGTTGGCAATCCAACTTTATTTGAATATACAGCACAAACTGCTATGTTTGACCTGCACAGTCAGGTAGAGAACGTAAGCAGCAGTACCACCACTACTACTAGGAAGCTCCTCAGTGTAGTACTATCAAACAGGAAAAGCAGTCGTTTGCACAGGAAATCTACTTCCAAACTGCTAACTTACTGAAACCTAAAGGACTAGAGATGGTTCCTGTAAAGGTCATGCACATTTTATAAAGAAACACAAGCAAGCAAAACAGCAACATCCCACATATATAGAGAGAAAACAAAATTTATCTAATATGTAGCAGAATCAGGAAGGAATGAGAGGGGGGGATATCCCCTTACACTCTCAGTTTGCCAACGATCTACAGAATTCATGAATCATCCAAATGAGACCAACCAAAAACATTTCCAACACTGCCTGAGGATAAGAGGTTGACAGGGAATGTCTGCCCCCAGGGATGGGAGGGGAGTCTAGTTCTGACAACTGGAAATGCCTGAGTTATAACTCAACAATTTAGATGCGGGGTCTTGCCTCATTAAACGCTGGTGAATAATGCTAGAAGGGTGGCCAACACTCTTGTGTAACTGATGCTGTGTTCTGTTCTACGTATTGTAACATGCTGCAGTCTAGTAAGACAGACATCACCACCAGACCAGAGTTAACCTTCTCCACTCTCATGTGCAACAGGGGAAAATATCCGATTGTTTGTGACTATCGCAGACACATATATGTGTTTGTGCAGTGACTTTCTCCTTCAGAAAATGAAAAACCGAAAGCACATTATTGTACTTACCTATAATGACACCCACTACAATAGGTAGTAAAATAAGAACATACAAATATATGTATGATGATGTTGGTTTGACTTCGTGCTCAAAATTTCCTAATTTGACCTGAAGAAAAATAATGCCTGCGTTAACAGAGGGTACATGCCATATCAGTTCTCAAAATGACATTTAAAGTATATTAAAAAAGTCCCCTGGGCATACGAACGACCTTGGCTTTGTAGATCTTTGAGAAGACAGCAGCAATTGGGAAAAACATATGTGAACCAATACAAACTTAACTGTATTTGATGTTTAAGCAAAAGAACAGAGTAGAGCCAAAAGAAAAATACTGAAGTCCTCATGGAGCACCAAGTTTTGCCATTGTTCATACTGCAAACAACAGTCCTCAAATGAATACAAACCAGGGCAGAAATCTAGTCTCCAACTGGCCAGGGGGCCGATGCACTTCAGAATCACTGCTAAATATTTCGGAGTTTTGCAGTGGGTAAGGTACTTGTTAAGGTTTAAAGCCAGTTCTCCAAACTCACAGCATTAATTTGCTTAGCAGAAAAATACAGCAAGACTCAAGCTGATAATGAGGGAAGTAACATTTTTGATAGTGGCCTCACCCAGACTCCTCTTCCCTATTTCTGTGCATGAGTTCCAACCTCTTTCTGTGGGCCTGTAGGGTGTTCCGAAAGGTCAGCCTAAGATCCACTATAATCACACGTACAACATCCCCCAGGAGCCACCAGGCTTGTCCCAGGCAGACACACATGAATTTTAAGGAAGGCGCCACAGCGCTGAGGTCGGCCCGATGCCCGAGGCGTTCACCACGGGTAATTACAGCAAACGCAATTTCACCGAGGAGGATCTCCGCGAGGATGGCGAGGACACATAAATAAAGAGTAGCAAAGGCTATAAACAGACCAGAGGCAAAAAAAAAAAAAAAAAAAAAGACAATTTGTATTTTTCTTTGACAAAGAGAAAAGAATCCCACTGAGTACTGCGGCTAGGAGCGAGCCTCAGATAACTGAAAGGGAGAGTCAGGCTGACAATATCGCGGGTTGCAGCAGCGAAGGCCGAGACCCCTCCTAGGAACGCCCTTGCCAAGGCCGAGCCCCACAGTGGCCCCGTGAGCAGGGCGCCCCTTCCTGCCCGTCCCGCCGCCCCAAGCCAGGCTCTCCTGGAGCAGAGGTGGGCGCTGCTCGCCCCCTCTTACAGCAAGGGGAGGCAGAGCATTTCAAGGTTTTCTCAGGTCGTATTTAGATTACCTCTAATCTTCACCCCAGCCTCCTTACTCAGCGGCTCCATTGCTTTCCTAATCATGTATTCATCTTGCTAAAGAATCACAGATTAAGTATGGCACTACTGCTTACACCCTGTTCGTACTGCCAAATTCCCACCATCCTTCCTGCGCGGCATTACGGAGCCTCCTCTTGACTGGCAATACCTCTAAGTTTTGGGCCATCAGCAATCGTTATTGGCACATGCCGATTTTTTTCTGCTCAAGTCACAGTAAAAATCGCAGTAAGAAAATCAGCAGTGCCCAGAGCCAGCTCCCCATACGCAGCATCCATTTGTTCCAAGCCCCAGCATCCTGCAATGACCCTGCTAAGTAGTTTTCTGAATGGCTTCCAGGTATGTGTGGTCTATTGCTTTTTTTTTTTTTTTTTTCATCTTGAGGAAATCATTCATCACACTAAATAAAGACATCTAGCATAATCCGCCTTTATTAAAAACTAGTTGGCAATTATGCCACTCTCCGTTTACCTGTAGGTCTTCCAGGAGTCTTTCGCGTGCAAGATATATTATAAAGCTCTAAACAGAGCTGGGATTAAATCAGCAAGACTGATTTTTTTTTTTTCTTTTAATTACTGGTATTACATTTGCTGCTCTCTCCAGTCATGCAGTAATTCTCCTGACTCTACAATTTTCTTTACAATCCTTCCTCCCAGACCTACAGTATCACGTGCCAGCTCCTTCTTAGTTCTGTGATGGAAATTATCCTGTTCTTCCTGTCTGGAGACCCTTGATCTGCCTGAATCTTGCTTCTGTCACAACAAAGACATTTTCTTCTTTTCTGTCTCCAGGCAGACTGATCATCCTGTCTTTGACCCCAGGCTTCACATCCTCTTTCTTACTGAAAACCAGGGCAAGGTGTATATTTATACTTGGCCCACACCTAGATTATTATCTAGCACATCCTTTCTTCATGCAAGCTTTACTTTTTCTATCGTGATATCTTTTCAGAGCTACTTTAGTATACATTATGCATAATATAAGTTACAATATACTATTATATAGCCTATTATATATATATATTATGTATATTATTACAAATATAATATATATATTATAATAATAAAATATAATTATATGCTATATATTTATAGGACTAAAAACATGCCTGTTTACCTACTTTCACATTTCCCTGATGTTGGAAAAAAATTTACTATGAATACACTCTCAGTAGAAATGTTACATTATAAATATTGCACTTGATTTGCCTACCAAAGCAGTGAGTTTTTTAAAACAGTCACTCCTATGAAGCTTGCAGGATGGGCATGTGATATTGCAAGGAAACTTTAATATTTAAATGCAGCACGAAGCTCAGAAAGGCCTTTCCGTGCAATTACTGGCTCAGATGGCAGGATCCACAGATGGGGGATCAGCTAACAGCAATATGAAATTGAGAATAGCTCCGTTAACCTTTACTATGTGCCATATGCCTTGAAGTCAATAGAGTTATTTCAGCTTTATACCACCATACACTGCAATCAGAGTCTAGCATCATTTTTCACACTCATAAATGGTGATGACTGCATTTTAAAAAATTCCTATCTTCAACTTATTCATGCAGCAAATATCTTAAGGTGCCACTGAGCTTTGACACCCATGCTAATGTCCTTAGACTTGGGCCTGGCTTTATGCCACATGTTCATAGTATTTTGGCCTCCATTGAATTCTATCCACTTCATTTTTATTCAGAATTGCCTCTTCTTGTCCCTCAGCAGTGATCGCTCTGCATAGTTCAAGATCCTCAGTCACTTTTAATGGAGAGAAGGGAACAGGAGAACAAAATCCTTGTCCTTGTGGCTGCACTACAGCACCAGGCTGCTTGCAGACCTATGAAGAGGGGCAGTCCTGGGGCCAGGGCCACTTCACTGGCCATGTCTGCCCTGCAGTCAGGTGTGACACTTTCCTGGGGGTCAGCAGGGAGCCCAGTTTGGGCTGCAAAGCCCAGCTTTGATACTCCAGTATCAAAGGCAGCAGTAACTAGGCAGCAAATGAGAACGGTACTGCTAGTGGTACCTAGGCAGGCATGCTTAGGTGTGAGGAAGATAAGCGGATTATCAACCAGATTACCCTAGGCAAGGCAGCAGAACGTGCACCTGTGTCCTCTCTATAAAGAATATTCATAACCAGAGCATTAATGCTACATTTCACTACTTTTATAGAAACACCAAAAGACTGTTGAATTGCAACAAAATGGAATTCTACTTACAAAAACTTTCACTGTGGAAAAATCAATCTTGTCACTTCCTTCCCTTTTGAATTTGCATAATATGGTGCTACGGTCAGGTTTTTTGGTAATGTTTTGGACACTGAACCATATCTTTTTGGTCTGTGCACCATTCATATAGGAGAGATACACCTCTACCTCATTTTTGGAAATATTCAAGTTGTCATTTTCTTTCTAGAGGAAAAAAAATGAAGTTAGAAAACAGTTACTAAATATGCTAAGTTGTAAAATGATCCTCACTGACTATTTTAAATATGGAGTTATATATATGTATTTTTTCAAACTTACATATATTTTTAATTCCAGATCAGGATCGAGTTCAGTGTGCAGCTGGTAGTTAATGAACACTGGGTCAGGGTGGTAGTGTAACTTGACACATGGTATAAAGGTAGTTTCTACTTTCAACATCATATCAACAATTTTTCCCTCTTTTGCATGGCTCAGACTTGGAGTTAAGTAATTATATTCAGATTCATTTCCAGGGCACCTAGAGACCTTGAAAAGCAATAGCAAAGCTGCAACTGTCATTAAGTACTCAACAGTAGGTACAATTACAAACAGAGGCACTCAAAATCATTTTAAAACCTTCCTGACTTCACACAGACATCTGCTAAACCTCCTCTCTGGGATCAAGGCTCCATGCAGAGTACCTGGAAAGTTTCTGCCGAGCCTGTGCCTGCCTTTAAGTACAGTTATTGCGCTCTCTGCGTGCTGCTTTAGGGCTGATTGCACACTGCTAAGCAGGTATTTCCTGCAGTGGGAACAGAGCACAGCAAATAGTGCTTGGGAGCTCTCCTGTGCTCCCTTCAATGCAAGTCATGTGAGATGAGCTGGACAAGCTTCCCAGCACACTCAGGATTACCTTCTCCTCTCAGCCCCACAAAATGGGTTTAGTCCCAGCATCTGAGACTGTCCTTGCTGAGGCACTGGCCATATTTGGGCTTCCCAGCACAAAATGAGAGAAGTACGGTGAGGAACTGGCATGCTGAGATGGAGAGATGGGATCAACAGTAGGGAAAATGCCTCCTCAGATCCCCACCTGTTCCTCCAGCAGACATACATCTGGATGGGGGACTCAGACAGGAGAGCTTAGGGTGCATAAGCAACTGAATAACCTACAAGTGGTCACATTTATTTCCATAGGGAGACTGATGTTAAGCACATATGTAAGTGTTTGAAAAATACTAAGTTCTTCCCGAAGCCTTAGGAACAAAACTTGCTCCTTTAAGGCACCTGTATTTGTTATTGTGAAGGAGATTATGACTTACAGTGAGGTTTTGTCTCTGGTCATCTGAAATAATCACGCTGTCCACCACATTAAAATTTCTACCCAATGCAGTTATTCTGCGACCACCACTGTTAAAGGAAAACAAAACAAAACAAAAAAGAACAAATATAAGAGGCTAATATTACGAGCTTTCTCACAAATAAATCCTACATTGTGGTTTTAGTCATAAATTAACTAATCGAGTAGATTTTGCTTTGGTAGCAGCCAAAAAAATAGATGCAAACTTCAGGACCAGATAATTTGCATGCCAGTCCCTCCCACTGCACCAGTTATTCTGAAAGTACTTGAGATATATTTTGCACTTTCAATTTTTCCCAAGGTTATAGTAAATCTTGTTTACTAACACAAAACCAAATGACCTGATTGTATGCACATGCATGCTCCTTTCCAGGGACTCTCCAACCTTTTCAGTATTCACCCAGCCTAAGAACTAGCCTGGCAGTTAATATTCTGTCTGGGGGAAAGAATATCATGGTATTTCATTGCCCCAGGGTAGCCCTGGGTGGGCTTAATTCCTGTTTTCTTCTGGACAAGCTGGCAGTGCCAGGCACCTCGCAGGGCACATTTCTGGCAGCACTGGGACCATCTGTCTGAGCACACTCACTGCTGCTCATGTCTGAGGGCGCTGGCTCACACTCGCTGGTGAACACACTTGGAGTGGTTTAAGATATTATTAATTTCCAGCTGCCTGCACTGCCCCTCACCTGCAGGGCAGGGAATGTGTCCTCGCTGCTCAGCTGCTGCAGCTGCCAGTCCAACATATTATCAGGCATCCACACTTGCCAGTGCCTTAAGCCAAGATGTCACACTGAGAACTTGAAAGTGGGTAAAAATCCCTTCTGCTGCTCTGCTGTGCAGGCAGAGAACAGGTGGAAAGCGGTGACTGAGAATATCTTAAACCACTACAAAAATGAGTTTCACCACAACTCTTCTGTCAGAACCATAAGTCTCCTGTAGAACGCAGAAGAAATCTGAATATGGCTCTTTGGGCTCTACAAAACTGCGTTCTAAAACAAGTCTGCGCTTATCACTGCAGTAATGATTATTTTCTTTTTATTTTCAATTTGCTGATACTTCCTAGTGCTTAGGATGTGAAGAGTATATAATCCAAAATAAATGGAGGAGAATCAAAGATAATCAGTTTAAATTTGTGTGCTACCCAGATTTTGGATTTAACTTTAATACCAACAACCTATTTTTTATTTCGGAGTGTTGGGAGATGAAAGAGGAATTTGAACAGAAATACAGAATGTGCCTTACAGCGCTTGTGACCCTCTCTGTTTATAAATTAAAAAAAAAGCCAAAAATATTTGTGAAGGCAGTTCATTGGGGTAAACTCATCCTCCACAACAGGCTAGTGCAGGCTCAACCTACGGTTCATTTTCTCTGGCTCCCTGCAATGCAGATGAGCAGAGTTGCATGTCGAAAGTTTGCGCAGTCACCCAAGTTTGTATTAGCTATAGTTTGACCAAGTAAGCAGACTCATATTAGCTGTGTGGAGCTACATTTTACTAAGCACAGGAAAAAAAAAAAAATGTAGGAAGACAAGTTTTACCTGAGCCAGGAGGTATTTGGTGTGATTCCAAAGCACGATGGCAGCGACACATAATGCAACGTCACCGGCGGTGAACATTTCCTCCCCTCAGCCTGTATGCACACGCTTTTGGCCTCTTTGCGTGTTGGTGGGAGAGCAAATGTCATTTGCGTGTCATTTAGCACATTTCTGACTTGAATGCTGAAGGAGAAAGAAAATGGTCACAGACGCTGAATCACAGATGCCACTCATTTGGTGTTACTACATGAGGCCTATAACCTAAAGCAAGGGATGAGGAAGGAAGAGAAATGACTCTCTCCTTGAGCAGCCAGATGGAGGTGGAAAGAGAGAGCAGGGAGCCGAAAACACAAAGTAGGGCATCTTCTAAATTAGGTTGCACAGGAGTGCAAGAAATAATTGCAGGAGAGTACAAGGATATCGCTTTTACGGCCTTGGGATAAGGCTCTGTAATCTGATGTGTGATTTCACTCTTTATCGTGTACTTCTCTGTGCTACCAACATGGCTTCTTAGCTCTTCAGGAATGAGTCTTTCGTTTCCTTTTTGTTCTTTATTTCTTCGTTCTTTCCTTCCTTGCTTCCTTTCTTTCTTCCTTCCTCTCATTCTCTCTTTTCGTTTTGTCGTGGTCCCCAGGAAGTTCATGGTTTAAGTAATAAACGGAACTCTTATCATATGAATATTTTTTCAAGTGCTAGCTATAAAAAATGCGCTTGGCAATCACAGCAGTCACGGTGGCTGCCCCCGAAAATGTCTGATTCAGAGTAAGGCAGCCTGATTATCTTGGGGCTTAGCCCGCACAAGCATCACTAGAGAAAAGGAAAAGCTGATGCAAGAAAGATTCCCCTTCCTGCCACGTTGTCTGAGCTTTCACAAGCAGAATCCTACAATATTTGGAGGATGTTTTGAGACAGAGGAGAGTCAAATAAAAGCTGAGGCTTAACTTCTGTTCGGCTGCTGCAAGGCCTAGAGGGCTACGAGATCTGGAATTGTCCCAGATGAATTAGCTGAGGCAACACCCCAATGCAAAGGTGCACAAACTGCCCACCTAACCACTCCATGCCTTGCATGCTACCCAATCACGAAATGAAGTTCCCTCCCTTGGGAATTTAAAATGGAAGAATAACTAAACAGGAGTGCAGAGCACCTCTCTTTGCTAAGGAGAACTCCATGAGAATGGCTCATGCAACAGCATAGCTAGAGAAAAATCTGGGTCTGAGTACATGCAATTTTCATGATGCAAAGCGAAAAAAAAAAAAAAAGTATTTTTTTTCAGAGCTGTGTTAACTCACATGTCCGGTTTACAGCCACTGATTCCAGTCAGTATCAGTTTTATGCCTGATGCACGAGTAAAGTTTTCTCCTTTGACTGTTATCTCCCTTTTGCCTAATGTAGAAATCCACAAAGGCTCAATGGAATGGATGTTGATATGCTATCAGAAAACAAAGCAAAACAAAATCTGGTTATAAAAAGGCTAGGCTGTTAACTGACAGCAACAAAAACAACCACTACTCAAGAATACATATTTGATGGCACTTGGATACATTTCTTAATTAATTCCCAATCTTGCTAAGTTTGATCCTGAGAAGTACTGGCAACCACCAATTCTTTACAAGCCAACTACTTCTACCTACATAATGTATACTTTAATTTAACTCATAATAAAGTTGCTGAAAAGGAAGCACAGTCTGACATACTGGAATGCAAGTATCACAAAAGCCCAGCTTGAAATGATAAATTCTCTGTGACCCTTGAGGGACTAAGGAACAGCGCAACAGGAGACAAAACCCACGGTGCTATCGCTGTGAGAGATCAGAGAAACAAATGAAGGCATCCCTTGTGACCCGAAAAGGGGAAGCAGGGTCAAATCCTAGCACCAGAAGTCAAGAAAGAGCCCAGAATTAGCTTTACTGGCAAGTCTTTTCAAAGTCATATGTAGACCTAAAGGCACAACACAATTGCAGCAGTCCTCTGGCATTACTTTCTCATGCAAAGGAGTTCACAAATGCATCTTACAGCATTTAAAAATAATCCCAGTTTGTTCTGATGAGCAACACAGTCTGTACGTCTCACAGTCTTACAGAAGTGTGGACATTTTTTAAACTGTGCTTTTTTTGCACAGATTTTTTTTGCTTATTCTTTTACTAACATGACTGAATAAGAATAGAGATGTTTTATCTAGTTTATTACTTGAAGCATCAGCATCTCGTGATTAATCAGTTTTGTTGCTTCCCCCAGTTTATCTTACAGATTTATGCAGTCAGTTTCCTCCCTCTACATCTTATAAACAACAGAAATGTGAAAACATCCAAAATAACAGGAAAATATGCACCTGAAACCAAAAACTGTTTGAGATCTTCTCAGGCAAATGACTTCTAACTTGGTTTTAGAAAAGTTGCCTAAAATCAGCCTTTGAAATTTTGCAATTACCCTGATTTCTGCTGAGTCCACTCGTGAGCAGGTCCATGGGGGCACATTCAGCCTTCTGTCTTTACAAGGCTGTCTAACTAACCCCACTAACCCTGATACCGAGAGCAGAGCTGGTGCAGAATCTACCTGCCAGCTAGAAAAGTCCCTGCCATGGGGCTTTCCTCCCACTCATCTTTTTATGTCTTTTTATCTGAGCACCATCATGACTTTGGGCTCCTAGCCTGAGGTGACCACCTGGGTCGCAGAATCCAGGTCTCCGCAAATTTGCCCGTTTCAGAAGGGTCCCCAGCACCTCCTGCCCACATGTTTCCACTGCCCACAGAACGCTTCCCAGTGCTCCAGGATAAACGGGAGGCTTGTCACAACTGCCCAAGCACCACGACCTACGTGTGGGGAAACACCCGGAGAGTGCAAAGGGCCAGGCCAGAAGCTCTGCAAACGCAGGGAATTTACCGAAGAAATTCCCTTGCTCCAAGATGACTTCTGGACACAAGGAACGGAGAAAGGCAAAGCAAAGACCTGCCCAACGGCCTGAAGAGGAAAACTGTCTCCCACGCTGACCTAGAGCCCAGTTTAGCCCCGCAGCATGTGAGCGGGACAAGGGAAGCACAACCCGAGCACTCGGAGCCTGTGAAGCACCAGTGCTCTCCACGTAGCTCCTGCCTCTGCCTGCGCCGTCTCCAGGGCCCCAGAGGAAGGCAGGAATGCTCAGGCAGACCCAGGAGCCAAACGCGACAGAACGGAGCGCAAAGTTGCTTCTGGGCTCTCACAGGTAGCTAGCAGCAATGCTGAAGCACAGGATGAACAGAACATAAACATAACACAAACTAGGTGCCTCACACCATGGCTCGCTCCAGGGGTGCAGCCCCGTTAGATGTGCGAGGAGCAGGCCCAGCAGGACCTCCGGGCCTTGGAAGAAGGCAGCCTTCCCCAGGCTCCAGCTAGCAGCCAGCACCCAAGCAAGGAAGGAGGAATTTCAGGAGTCGAAAGCATCTGGTCACGGTGGCTATGGAGAACATTCAGCCCGCTTCATTTCCTTTTCAGCAATTTCTTTTAAACGCGGTTCCTGCTTGAAGTTCCACCCCCGAATCATGCCCTTCCTGCGGCTAAATGACACCAACTTCCCCGCTGGATTCCCTCTCCACCTCTTGGTTTAGTGCAGATATTTGCAGGTCTGAGCCAAGCTAGCCCGAGGTCCTTGAGTGCTGCTTTCCTGACTTGACGGGGGCTGTCAGCAGCACTTACACCTCTCAGCAACAAAGAAACCGTGAATCCCACCTCTGAACGCGGGCGAAACGACGCTCCAGGGAGGGCTAGCTGGGGTCTGCGGTGCTCATTTCCTAGCAAAAGGAAGCCACTGACCTTGCAGCTTCCGTGTGCAACGGCAGGAAGAGAGATTCCCAGCAATAAGAGGCAGAAAAGAGGCAGGAAGGCACGTATAAATATGGGTGGTTGCGAGGCATGCAGACACGGCGGTGGTGAAGGCAAAGCAAGCGCGCACCAGGTCCTCAAGTGACATAAATCAGCACGACCCTGTCAACTCCAACAGAGCTACACGTTTCCGAGACCCAGCGTCACACGTCCGTGGGGCTGCGCACGTGGTGACAGCAACACCCTCCCAACAGCCCGTGAGGTGCGGTGTGCGAGGCTGCGGGTCACAGGCGCACACGCGTTCCCCAGCCTCGGCCACCTCGCGCACCTCGTCCCCGGCCGCTCCCGCGCAGCTCCTTGGCTCCGAGGCTACAGGCAGAGCTGGACCCTGGGACTGACCCAGATGGAAAAGAATGTGCCAAAAGAAAATATTAATTTCCAGGCACATCGGCTCCGCGGTCTCGCTGGCGCAGCCGCTCCAGCTGCTGTCCTCGTGCATGGGGGAGGAAGGTGCGTGCACAGAAGCCAGCAGCTGGTGTCAGGAAGGAGGGCTGTGACTGCCAGCAAAGAAAGTACATTATGCTAAAATGAAATGGAATTAGACTAAATGCTTGGCTGGGGCTGTGTGAAAACACAAATCCTCTTTCTCAGCCCTCCCATACGTTCCCCTTAAAGCATGAGCAGTAAAAGCAGAGGAGGATTTCAAATGCAATTTCAAGTCCTCTGAATGTATTAACCACTTCTAAACAAACATCTGCCTCTGGACTGCCTCTAGAGCTTGCACAGCCTTGTCCATCACTGTCTCTCCAAGATAAGGCGTGTGGAAGAAAGCCATCTCCCAGGCAATTTCAACTGCTTACCAATGTCAAATTAATGCACTTGGAAGCAGAGCAAAGAATTGCCTCTGTTCTTTCATCAGCTGTAATGCTTTATATGCAGACCAAATCCAGAGTATCAGTATTCAGAAGCAAAAATATTACAATCTGCCTTGTCTCTGAGGAAAACAAAATGGGTTTTGTTTAGAAAAGCTCAGCTGAGCAGCTGGATTGAAGAGGAAACTCTTTTTCACAGGTAAAACTTTAGGTAGCTTTAATGAGACCTTTTGAGATATGAACACAGTGCCTATTTATACCCACTGCGCTCTCACTCACAGAAAGGCAGAAACCAAGAAGTGTAGGCAGCAAATTTCTATGTACTTGCTCATCAGTCAAATTTCTCTTTGCTACTCATTTCTCTCCTAACACCTGCATGTCATAAGCAATCACTGATGGCAAGATTGGCTCAGCTTCACGAAAAACAGAAAAATAAAAGGAAAGCATTTCAGCACCATAAAGTACAAAGGGATAACCTCGTGGTTACAGGGCTGGCCCGCAAGGCAAGGGGGCCGAGTTCACAGAGAGTCTGCGACATTCCAGTAGCAAACGAAAGGACCAGATTCACACGGGGACTTTGGCACCAGAGATTCTCCTTCCTTCCCAGCAGCCCGGCCTGAACAGGAGGGGTGGAGAGTAGCCCCATCCCCAGTATGGTCTGCAGCCTGGAAACAAGGAAAACTTTTCTGGAAGTAGGAGCCAAGGATTTCCCAGCACCCAGGGATTCCAGTTCCTGGGTGCATCCTCTAGCCACTTGTCTGTTACGCAGGAAGTGGGTGGCACATCCTCCCCTTCCTTCTGTTCTCCTGGCAGCTATCTGTTTTTTTAAGAGAAACTGTGATCTGGCTGCATAAAATGAGAAGGAGGTTGGCAGCTCTGAAACCAAGCTTCACAGAGATGTCTGTGATAGCAGCTCTCAAACAGGCGTTTAAGTCCTGGTAAGAGACTAAGTCAGAGATATTCTCCTTTATTATTATTTTGTTTCATTTCATTTTTATTTTACAGTCAACTTAGATATCCCAGCACATTGACTCTTGTGGAGTGCTTAAATACAGTACACATGGACTCTGCACTAAAGGCAATACTGCAAATCCCACACCTAGACACATGCAGTTGACTTTTACAGTGCTTCACAATGCCTGGATCTGAAACTCAAATCCTTGTATGTGCCTTTAATCAGTATAATAAGAAAAAAGTAGTACTAATCCAAGTTCCGCACTACCTTCATATACAACCGTGTCCTCATCTTTACCTCTACTCTTTCAGCAAAGTTCCCTTCTTTTACACGAATTTTTCCCCCAGCCCAGAGTATCTCAGTGGTGTCAATCTCCAGATGCTAACTAACCTCTGTTTTCTGCGCAGTGGTGTTTTCCTCGGAGGCAGCAGAGGCATTACAACTATTCTGAAATAAAAGAATCAGCATTTCTCCATGTCAGGGCAAGGCAGAGACAAATTGCTGCTCACATGCAGGAAATACAAGGAGAAAGGACCACAGAAGAATCCAGTTCTCCCCATCAAACTTCACCTGGCAGGCAGTGGCAGGAGAGACACGATTCCATTTGCAGCTGGTACATTCATGCTTGCGTATACATCGTGAGCAGCTGGCAACATAGAAAACAGAGTTTTTGTAAGACACAGGGACTCAATCTAGATTCAGCCATGAATGTGAAATTTCAAGTGACAAAAAGAAAAAAAAAAATCATGGATCCAGGAGAACAATCTGGCAAATATGTAATGAAATGCGTAAAACACATAAATTGTGTTTATCTTCCTAGACTACTGTTCTGTTCTGCTTACTCTGAGGACAAATTTAGTATGAAATGTGAAATGTAATTTATGCTGTGGGTCATAAATCTATGAAAAGCATGAAGCAGACCAAATACTCTGTGTTTCATTTTGCTGTGGTTTTCTAGCAAATGGATAGGTCATATTGTTTTTATCCAGAGAAGGGCAGGAAAAAAACACCACTGAATTTTTCACAGCCTTCCTGAACTTCTATTCTGCATCTGCAGTGTGAACAAGCACTAATGCTTCCCCCTACCAAAAAACTCACACCAGCTGGGGACAAGTTTGCTTTGCTCTGCAATACATCGGTCAGCATGAACAAGGGCCAGGAGCAGCAAAGCTGCCCTCTGCACACTCTGACAAGTGCAGGGCAGTACAGAGAGTGACAGTTCCCTCCCTGTGTTGCTCCAGGGGCAGGGAAGCGATGTGCCAAGCCCCACAAGCGGGACTGCAGTTTCTTCCCAGGGGCCTATGAATTCGCCTCTCCACGCAGAAGGGAGCACAGCAGCTACCTCGGGTGTACGTTAGCCACACTTGTCTAAGGCCTTGCCACTACGAATCACATGGGTTTGGCAATGTGCTGGGCACAAGCTATTCCTGCGGAGAGCTTGAAACAAAGATTCTGGCTCTGAAGAATTACGTGTACAGAGCAATAGACATTCGCTATTATTATTAGCAGATTAAGCATTACTTTCCATTTTGACTGTACTCATGAAACCTGTGTATCACATTTAAATGGCATCCTGATCTATCAAGAAACAACCCCAAAAGGTGACTTTTACAGAATCTCGTGACTCTTTCAGCTGACTGAAACTCCTCTGACCCAGATTTTATCCTGAGCTGGTAACGGGTGGCCCATGGAAGAAAAGGGTTTTAATATCATTGAGCCATCCTTCATTATCTCATCACTTGTCGCAAGTGACCTGCGTTGTAATAACTCTCCTATAGCTGTCAAGGTCCTGATAAACAACAGAAGCATCACATGAAAGTAGCTTCCTAAGCACCAAGAAAAAGAAGAGAAAGAGGAAATGGGCCCAGAAAAAGAATTTTGTTATCTCCGGCGAAATGCATTTCCTTTTGTAAATAGGAAGATCAAAAAAAGAGCAATCCTACTTCAGCCCCCCTCCCTGCAGACACACACAAACCCCTCCACAAGCACCAATAAGAAAGAGGACCTTACTTTTTCAACTGAAATGTTTGCATGATACTCCAAGCACTGGAGGACAGCGATGCTTCAAGAACTAGACAATCTGAAAAAAATGTGACTGTTAGACATATGCTGGATATTACAAGAGATTAATGTTAAAAATAATAACTGACTTGAAGTCTCACGTGCCTTCAGCTTTTCTCTACATGATACGCACTTCCTTTTTCGCTCACACGCACTTTTACTCACACTTTCCACTGATAAAAATAAGGAGATTTTGTCCTTCAATAGCACCTTTTAGCACCTTATTCCAAGACTTTGCATGCACTGATTAATTTATCTTGACACCATCTCTGCATGATACAGAGAAGAATGTTACTCTCAGGATACAGATGAGGAAAAGCTACCCTGGAGTATGAATATAAAACCACCCCAAGAGCACAGAGTCCACCTGTGGCACAGCCAGACCCTGAGCTCAAGCCTTCCAAGGCAGCAGACTGTTCCAATTCAAGAGACCCCAACATGTACAGACTTCTTTCTTTTTGTCTCACTTACTCTCAGAGTATTCTTTTGTAACCTACATACTAGCAATTTTCATCCTATTTAAATCTTTTATGATTGTATGAGTCAACTTGCCATTATTTCAGCTCGTAATTACTGTACCGACAACTCCCTGGCAGCTGTGGAATGAAAGAGTATCTTCTTCTCCCATAAGCAGAACATCACATCGAAGAGCAGAGCTAGATGTACCCTTAAACCGTGGTCTCTTTCATTTCTGTGCCTGCAGATGTGTGTGTCTGCACAATGAATGTCTGTCTGAAATCAAATGAAGCCCATGTGTGCAGAGCCTCCTGGCTTCTCTCTGCTAAGAAGTACATGGCTTCTTAATATGTGACAGCCACACATGTAAGGTACAACTACTTTGCAAAGGTCCTAAAATCTTGATCCCAGGTGGGCTTGTTCAGATGAGAACCAGCTTTGGCTACACCTCACACATGAGTTCTGTGAGTATGCTAATACTTATGACACTCTGTCACCTATTAGGGCTTTTCTTTTCACTTCTCAAATCAGAATTAAGACAGGAACTTGACACACAAAACAGATGTGACAGACATGATATGCAAAGATCATAGGCTGATCTCCTGAGATCTCAGTGTTGCAAGGAGCCTGTCTCAGGGACAAGGATGCCCTAGAGAAAGCTTTTTGCAGCACTGCAGTCTACAAAAAGACATGGCACTGTAAGTTCTGGTTGACATTTCACTCCTCTATCTACATCAAACTATTAAGCAGGATGAGATTTATGTAAAATGGTGCATATCTTCCAGACTACATGATCTAGGAAAAGATGAAGGCAGACACTTATCTAAATTTTCTATTTCCTCTTCATAGAGCTTAAAAATGCATGGTATTCTTGAGTTCGCTATCTTTACCCTGCTTCAGATTTAAGTGCTCTTTTGTGTTCTAACAAAACAAGAAAAGTGTAAATTCAAACTGTTTTAAAGAGTTTTGTGCCTCTCTGCAGATCCCTGAAGGGATGTACAAAGGCTTTTTCCTTCTATTAATCAAATAACACTCTGCTGTGAAGGTTTATCATGTCAACTTTGAGATCAAAGCCTAGAGAACAGCTCAAAAAATCCACAAGTCCAGACACTCAGTGACTGACCACTCATTTTAAGATCTACAATGCACAAACCACGTCGGATGCAAATTTCACCGGTCTGTGTTTCTGAGAACTACTGGTAAACAAACTAGCATTAAGAATTATTGCACAATGATTCAACCACTATAGTGGAAATATAAATCAAGTCAAACCTAGAAAGATAAACCAGTCATGCTACCCCTGAAACATGTATTTTTCTGCTTATCTTTAGGTGATAGCCTCTATACATGAAAATTGTTTTCTGACAAGTATCTCAAGTAGGCTGAAACAGTTAACTGAGTCTGAAGATTATTTATCGTACAGATATTCGCAGTCAAATTGTCCTCTTAATTTATGCTGGTACAGACTCCTGCAAAAACAAATTCCATTTGCAGATGGGAGAAGGGCTAAGATGGGTAGATTTCCCCTGGCAAAGCACAGAAAGCTCTTCAGTGACTCTAATCAGGTTGCTTGTACTTGTAGCCACCTTACCCGAAGTTTCCTTGCACAGCTGATCCCCCCACGTAGGTTCAAGCCTAGAAAGACTGAACTGCTCTAAGCCAGTATGAGGAATATGCTTCTGGCTATGAATGTTAAAATACTGTATTTCTCCTACAGAGGATTCTGTATTAAAAACACTTTAATTACCAATAGCAATGTAAATATACTCAAATCACTTGCTAGAACAGGAAGAATTTCTTTTCAGTGCCATTTAATAAAAAGCATTGCCTACACTTGCAAGCACTAGGCCTGTGTTTATGCTCAGTTCTCCCCAGTAATAAAGGACAATGAGTAAGTATGAAATAAATGGAATATTAAAACATACCATTATCAGTTAGCACTGGTGCAGTTAGATTGCAGGAACAGGATGAGTTTTTCAGCATTACATTTTTGCAAAGTATTTCAACAGGCCTTACAAGTTTTACCACACAAGAGGTAAGGGTTTTGCTTATACTTGCAGCCACATCAACCTATAAAAACATAAACAGAATGAATTTCTTGTAATACTTGTTAAGCTGTCATCTTGTCTGTACAGAAAACTTCAAACTATGGAACGTACAAAATAAAATTTTCATGGCAGAAGCAGACAATTAGCCTCTCAGGGGAAAAAGCCTCTTTCAACTGGAGAGGCAATGCAAAACGAGTGCTGAAAGGAACATGTTGCTTACCTACTGAAATTAAAAGGATCTGTAATGCATATGAGGGGAACAATTTAGAACATTCAGGAACTTCAAAATAGCATTTTGGCATAATAGTACTATATGCTGTCCCTTTAAAACATATGCATAAGGATGTATAATTTCTGGCAGAAAGCTTACTTTCACATCAATATACAAAGTGTGCTCAATTTGGAAACTGAATTTGTCTTAGCGTGATTTATCCTTTGTTCTGGCAGACAGGGCTTTACAAATACAAGCACATTCGGGCACTCAATCAGGAAGCCAGGAACAATAGCAGGCAAATTAAGTGGCCAGGCACAATACTTGATAATCAGATACTCAGGGCTATGTTTGCTCTGAGCAGGCACCGAAAAACCACTAATACCAAACACTTAAAGGCCTATTTGTGTTAGCACATATGTCCCAGTGAATGTTTTGTAGCTTGTTATAAAGCTCAGGATGCAGGTAATACACTTGATACAGCCTCACTGGAAATACTAAAATAGCCGATATAACGGAAACAATGCCTTTGTCAGCACAGTGAATTTTCAAGTCAACAGCATAAAATATAGCTTCAGGATATGTTTTATAACAGAGGAAGAGCACATCTGTCTGATCTACACATTCAACTTACTGGGTTTTCCTATATATTTGCCAATTGTTTAGATAAGAGCGACTAATATACGAAGCACAGTGACAAAAGAAGGGGAGCTGCAAAAAGTGACAGAACAGCACATTTAAGATCACAATAAATATGCATAAAGCTGTTTGTACATACCTGATTTATGGCAGGGAAACTCAGCAGGATTTTCAGATCTTTATCAGGTGCATGTGAAATGTTATACCAACCATTTGTGCTGTTTGAACGTGTACAATTTTCTTTTAATGTGCACCTAAAAGTATACATAAAATTATACTAGCTTCCTTTTGGTAGCTTTGATTTCAGACACTGTACTTCAACTTATTTAATGCTATTGATTTTTTTCAGGAACACAATTGATTTTCTTTTTTCTTTTTTTTTTTTTTTTTTTTTTTTAACAGGAACACGGTAATAGACACAAAAAGCTCCAGGAAAACAATCAGGAAAATCTTTTGCTTATCAAAATAAATTGCAACACATTGATGTATGCTCTAGGGCCCTGATTAAGTCAGTGGGATTCAAGGAAACATTCAATGCTTGGCCTGCAATGATGGACTCTTTAGTTTGGGCTGGAGTCTATCACCCGTTGCTTCAGCCTGTTTCAATGCAGAGCTCCAGACCTGATCCCTTGTTTCCCTCTGTGCTCACTGGAGAGACATAGGCTCTTCTAGGGTGTGCTTCACCTGACCTGTTTCAGACATGCACACAAAAATGAGATGAATCACCCCAGAGAGGAGCTGCTCTTTCTCTCCACTGAGAGTAAGGGGAGCTGAGGTTGAAGCTCAGATGCAGAGCTATGCTATGGATATGTGCTGCTCATCAGCTGAATCCTTCCTATTAATCTTGTTCGCTGTCCATGGATGTGATGCACTTCAAGAAAGACTACTCCATCTTAAAGAATAAGCTCAATTTCCGAAGTAGGATGGCACAAAGTAAATAAAAATGCTATACATAGCAAATTGTTGGAAATAAAAAGTATAGAGCACATAGATGCAAAATCATGAAAGATCAAGGAAACATTGGGAGATATAAACGCTATAAAGATCACACATATTAACCAATTCAAGAAAAACCCAGAACATCAGCATACAAAATAGCATGTTCAAAAAGTGAATCCTTAAAAAAGTGCAGAGTTAGTGAACAATCAATCGCTTAACTCCGAATAATTTCAGACAGCTAGCAAGTCAATACAAGTTAAGTGCTCACTGCAGCTGTTTGAATATTTTAATAGTGTTCGTTTCCAGATATGACACAATGTATTTTCCCTCAAAACAGGCCGTTTGAATTAGGTAGAACAAAAGAAGTACGAGGCCTCAATTCCATGAGAAAGCAGAAGCACATGTAACCTCAGCCATGTGACCAGTCGCACGGCTATTGGTCAACTATTGCTTTGCCAAACATCAGACACGTGCGCACGTTTCCAAAACATGTGCCTTAATAAAAAAATTTTCAGGAGGATTTCAGAGTTTGCTGTGTAAACACATTTAGGCAAAAGGCTTTTTTTTTTTTTTTCTGCAGAAGTAAAAAAAGAAATGCAAGGCTTTCAAGAAGAATACCTGCCACTTTCCGAGACGCCTAAAGCAACCCCACAAACAGACCATATTGCCATCTTCTCTGTAAATCAAGATGCTGGCAACAGGAATGCGGTTAAGCACAGGGTCACTTCCTGTGTGGTCGAACTCAGGAAACGGAGTTCCTGCTGCGTAGGAATGTGCTGGGCTTTTGCATCTGAACACATTCAGGTCATAACTACACTCTAAGAAACTGAGAATATGCTTGACATATTTCAAGTTGACTTAACTAGGTCAATTTTTGACCTCATGCATGCCTCTCTTCACATTACTGAGATCACCGAGGTCCATAAGCACCACAATTTTTGAACCAGAGAGGAGTAAGATCTGCTAGCAACAGGTATCTATAAACCTGTGCGCTCGGTGGTACACAGGTTACTAGCACTCACTGGGAATGAGACACGGCCATCCAGCAGTTTCTGATGGTCCTAGGCTCTCACTGTTAAGGATGCAAAGAAACACACTTACTGTATTTGGCACAAGATAAGCACACAGATTTCAGTGACGCTAATGCTGAAGAAGTAAACTATTTATAAAGCTGATTCTCTAAAACTGGCTAGGACAAGGGTATCTGCATTCTTAGCTTGCCTGAGCAATACGAGTAGTGAGGCGGTTTCCCTCGTTTGTAAAGACAGATCTAACAGTCACATGGCAAAAAAAAGCAATATCACCCAGGGGCTGCACATTCTTAGCACAGGGAAAATACATCTTTTGCTGTTGCAAAAGCTGGCCTTTAACACTCACACTATGTGCTATGGTAGGAAATATCAGCAAAGGGAGACAGCTGGTAGAACAGCTGGTGCCTCTCAGCATAAATTCTCACAACTGCTTCTACAGGCCAACAACAACCCGAAGTCCACTTGCTTGGGGAACAGATTCTTCTACTACAGTCCTATTTCAAGACAATCTACATTGTTTGTGGGCATACTGGAACGAACAGAACAGAGAAATGCTATAAGAGAACCACGGGCTGTTGAGACGCATTTATCAGCCTATTCAGGTTCAGACAACTCCTAAGAAAGTAAAATATTAAAAAAAAACAACAATGCATCAAAAGTAGGTGGAAATTTCTGGAGGATGCCTTTCCCAAGAAGGCAGACTGGGCCAGACACTATACAACATGAAAGAGACTTCTGGGACCGCAGAGCAAGAAAGGATAAAAAGCAAAAAGTGAGATTCATTAGTTATCCCTGGGAAGGGAGCAAATTTAGGGAGAAGGATCCTGAGGCTTCCATGAGAGATGAAGGGGCAGTATCTGCTTTAAGTACCCTGTGGATTAGATTTCCAGCATGCACAGATTTGTGCCCAGAGAAAAGCAGAGAGAAGAAATTCTCTAATCTTTCACAGCAAGCTATAGTCCTTTATGCTACTAAAGATCCCTCTTCACAATGTGAATCACATTCCTCTTATTTCATGATGAACAACATGGTACCTGTGCATACCAGCTCATTCATATGTATTTAAACCTCTGCTTCATTAATCTTTATATTAACCACAGAGCCCTGTTGAGTTTGTTCTCTGTGTCTTGCTACAATATGCCGATTGCCTAGTAGAACAGGAACACAGTTTCAGAGAAAGTTTTGGCTTGATACTAACCCCCTAAGGGAAATCTGTAGAAGCCTCAGGCAGTAACCAAATTTGAAAGTCAGGTCATCATATCAGAAAAACTAAGATGTATTGTACTATTTCCATATTGAAATACACAGAAAACATCACTGCTTTATATTGGAGTGATTTCAACATACTTCAGGTAAATCTGATTCATCTGAAGAAAATTAATACACATGAAGAGAAATGATACTATGCTATGACTAATTCTTTTGAGTGAGAGTAAGTGAAAAAGAGAATTTATACAGTTGTATAACCAGATAACTTGGAGCAAAGAGTAGAAATATGAAGAGCTGAAATATTTTGTTTCATTTAGTTTTCACTTGCAATACAATGTGCATAATTTTTCATCAAAACATTGGATATGAATCCACGCTGTCTTTAAAATAATGCACGGCTATTAAGTTTCATTAAAAGCAGGAATGGAAATTTAACATAAAATTTATTCCCTAGTTAGAGTGTAAGATATATCACCAACCTTATCACCAACCTCTTTAATACAAAATCAACACTTTTGTCTCCTGACAACACCAGGCATATTTTTCCAAATAACAACACTGTATTATGGAGCGTATTGCTTTAGTGGACATGTCCTGGCTTTACTAAAAACATTTATTTTTCTAAAGCTTCACTCAGAACTATATTTTCACAAACAAAAACATTTAATAATGCTAAGTGATTAACAAAGAAAAATGATGTAAGTGTTAAAGGGTTCATGTTGCAGTAATTCACTTTTTCTCCAAAAGAGTGAATTATTTCTGTTTCAATTAGGTGGAAATTTTTGGTGATTTCCCTCATTAAGGGGATATACTGACTAATAACTGCTATTTTCAAGCTCTTTTCAAGGTAATTAAAAGCCTGAAAAGTTTAACACTCTTAACATTTACAGCCTCTAAAAAGAGGCAGAAAAGAGGGCTTGAAAACCCTCTTTGAAAATGCATCAGAGGACAAAAATCTAGTCTCTTTTAAAAACCACCTTTGCAAACACAAACAAATAAATCTTCAATAACATAATGTTGACACTGAAACAAATCAAAATGGGTAGTATTAACCTTCTAAGGGAAGGTCAGTAGTGGCATTCCTTGAAAAATCAATTTTATTACCATTTTTGCTTAACATTTTAGCTACTGATGAACCAGCATAAAAAGAAGTTATATCCCCATGACATCTGCTGATGATACCAAGTTGAAAACATTATCATGCAGGGAAGGATCAGAACATCACACAGGAAAACGTGGATGACCTTGGCATAGGATGACATTACATAGCGCAAAATACAAGAACTTAGAGCAATAGAAATCTCCCAACCCATATGTGCTTTAGACTGGAAACTTATTAGTTGGAGGGGTAGAAAAAAGGAACAAAGAAACAGAAGGACCTGGGGGCATTATTCGATCATGGATGATTGTGGCCCATCATCGTGATGCAGTCATGAAGAAGACATTTGCAATTCCGGGACATATGAAATAAGGTGCTTCCTGGATAGATTGGGAAGGATTAAACATCACCCAGCAAGGTGACA
The DNA here is from genome assembly GCA_013398735.1 of Nothocercus julius. Classification (NCBI taxonomy): domain Eukaryota; kingdom Metazoa; phylum Chordata; class Aves; order Tinamiformes; family Tinamidae; genus Nothocercus; species Nothocercus julius. The sequence goes on from VZSV01000080.1 coordinate 1,272,813, forward strand.
GCTCTTCTGAAACACTGTGACAGTCCTAGCCATCCATATTTAAAAATAAATGCATAAAAAACTATTATTGAAGTTGGCTGTTTGTGTGCAGCAAAATGAGACTGAAGAAAGGGACTGCTTTCACAAAAATATCAAGATGGTGAAGTGTGAGGGAGGTGGAAAATCTAACTAAAGCAATGTTGGCACCCCAAGAATGGGTATAACCTGTCTATGAACACATTTGTGATGGAAATGGGGAGAAGGATTTTAAAGCAGTATCACAGAGAGGCTCTTGGACAGCCAGTCAATCCAAGACTGAGGGTAAAAAGCCTCTCACTCAGGACAAGGTTTGATCAGTCTGAGTGCGTTTACGTGATATGGTTACTTGCAATAGCCAAGACTAGCCTTGATGACCTGGGAAGTCCTGCAGTCCAGTCTTTACACAGCCAGAAATACAGTGCAGCAGCTTTGAAACCCAATTCAAAGAAAGCAGCAAAACGAATTACTTGAGTGGGAGGATGAAGTATTTAGAAAGCCATTCTTCACAGGCCTAAAGTAAAAGGCAGTGGTCCCAGAGCAAGGAGCAGTGAATATTGAAGACAGCTGGGAAGTCTTTCCCTATTTCTACAACCAAGAGGCTGCCCAGCTAATAAGATGCTTCAAACATGTGTACACAATTTCATATCTGGCAATTTTGAAAGCAAAAACATCTGCTCTAAAACCAAATTTCTTTTTAGAAAATTTACTTTTAGAAACAAAAATATTCTAAAAACATTTCTTTGTAGCCTAACATATGTATATTTCTTTGCACAGATCTAAAAAATCCGAGAATTAACATGGGCTCTAAAAGGCACAGAGTGCTGTTTCACACGACAAAAAAGTTGTTCACATTTATGGCTATGACTGATTTCATAAAAATTCAGTACATGCAAAGATATACTGTCTTAATGCTGAAGAGCCCCAAGCTAGTAAAAAGTTACAGTAAGTAATAATGCATTGCTTCTGTACGCAGGTCTATACACCAGAAAATACCTTTGATTCACAGAACACCACCCACAATAGGGATCCTTTGCAGATAAGCATCCTTGCTGGGAAACAAATCTACCGCAATTTGCAACCGGTATTCTTCTCACCTGAAACCAGAGAATACACAGAATGAAAACAGGCTCCATAAGTTAGGGCAGCTGAGGATTATCTTTAAAAATCTAACAGCATCCAAATATGACGCCTTTGGGGAAGTTTCCATACGTGCTCCCCTCTGCCAGAAGGCCTTTGGGCACAGATTTGTAGCCTATTTTATGCACACTGTATTTTGTCATCAGATGATGAAACTACTTGTACACTGGCAGTCTGGATCTAACACTAACTAGCCAGCATGGACAAAGCAATGCATGAAGAACTCAGCACAGTGATAACAGCAAGAAGGAAGTATATTTCATGAATAATGTTCTGCTTAGCAGAATACTGTTTCCCTCACACCAGAACTGAAGTTTTTAAATGACTAATGAAGGTGCATCCAAAAATGCACGTGCAAAACAAAATGCATTTATGTTTGCATCAACATGTCAGGTAACTGCATGTGCAAACTGGTACAAATGCATGCAACTACCAAACATGCATGCAAATGGCACTTCAATAGGTAAAAATAGATGATTGTGGTTATATTTTATGTATCTATACTTGTACATTGAGCTTGAATTTCCTAGTCAGCCATTTTCAGAAAAGAAAAGGAAAAAAGAAAAGAGAAAGTCATTTTAAAATATAATAATGTTTTAATAATGTCAATTAATCATGTTAATAAGAAAAACACTCCTGATTCAAAACATTTGTTTAGAAATTTGCAAGAATTAGAAGTTCCTATATTTTGTTAACAGAAACAAGGATGTGTCTTTATGCAGAACTTTACTCTTTTTTTCCAACCACGTATTATGAAACTCAGTTTAACTGGAGATGCTTGAGATAATCAGTAAGTTCAGGAACTTGTCAGCATGTTAGACTACTACCACGAAAAATAAAAAAAAGGGGCTATTTCTAAAAGCCGTTGGTCCTCCACTACAATATGCTCCTTTATTAAAGCTAAAGAAACCCCAAATCTTTCCTATGTATATTTACAAACACATATAAATGAAGTGCTGGGTGAAATCATGTCCAGCGAAGATAGACAGCCAGCCCATACCATGTTTGGTAGTTTTTGCTGGAGACCTCGCCTAACTGAAGGTGATGAGAATTTTAACACTAACCTCAGTAAGACCAAGACTGCAAACCCATCTCTTCAGTTAGGAGACTCCCCACGTTACAGGCTGCACAAGCAAAGAGCAAACCCTGGCCTAACGAGGCCCACATTACCAATTCAGAGTAACCTCCTCTCCAAAGCATCTGCTAAGCTGTGTTTGCTAACTCCACGCTTCATTCTGCATGATGCCAACCACATATGCAAGGCTCCAGAAAAAAAAAAGAAACATAAACCATCTCTGAACAAAATAACTTAGAAGAAGCTTGTGAATAAGGGCCTTGCTGGGCTATAGGAGCAGCGGGCAGTGCCAAGAACATGGAAGTTCCTATGAGCTCTGCAGAAGTGCAGAAAAAAACATGTAAATCTGGCAACCTGAGTTTGGGTAGATACGGTCTGACCCTGATCCAAAGAGGTACTTCACCTCTAAAGTGGTGCAAATCCTTAAAGCAGCAGTTTACTTGAATCTACTATTGTACTTACCGTACTAGCAGAGGATAAATAGATGTAGTTATTATCTACTGGATCAAGTCGAAGTTTGGGGAAAATGGGAGTTTCTTCCTTGATTTCATATAAAACCTCTGGGCAATTAGATACCATATCCTCATCAAGAATAGCCTAAACAAGAGAAAGGAAATTATTCACAGGCCCTTCTATTTCCTGTTAGTATTTTAATCATAACTCTAATTTTTGCTCTTTCACTAGCCACAGCAGAGCCTCTCAGATGAGTTACTGTGTCCTGATAAATTCAAAACCACACCCAGCTCTTATATTGCAGAAAGACGGAAGAAAAGGCAGTCAGAACAGAATTTCTAGCACATACATGCCAGACACGTTTTGCATTGAGTCTGGCACTGGCATAAAGCAGGAAACATCCTTTTCATCGGCGGCGTTCCTGATTGACAGAAAGAACTATACACAAAATAAAAGTCCTAATGTGTTCAGCACTTCTGTGAACAGAGCGGATAGTAGGGTGCTCTCAAAACAAAAGAACATCCAGGGCACCACCAGGTGAGAACCACCATCATGTAAAAAGGTGCCTCTGCTGGTTACTGGCAAGCGCCTTCGAGGCAGAAGCTTCTTTGTGGCTTCTGGGAGTACATATTTAAGTTGCTATGACTTTTTCTTACCATGCCTAACTCTGAAGCTTTCCACCACTCTTCTTATGGAATTCAAGAGAATGAAAGACCACTTTAATTTTCAAGTTAGTAAGTACACTAACATCAATGCAAAGCTTTCTATGACTTTCACCTCTTAATTCCATAAGCAGGACTAAATGAGGAAATATGTTCATAGTTCTCACTCTGCTAAGGGAATGTGAAAACCTTCAATTTTATTTTTCATTGTCAAAAGCATTAACTTAGCACAGTGAAATCCAGTGGGTAGAAACTTTTCATGATCTTTCTACACTCCCCTCCACCTGCCTGTTTAATAAAAACAAAAAATGAGAGTAATCCTTTGCCATGCAGACAGGAAATACACATTCTCGCAAAACCCCAGTAAAAAAAATCAACCATAAAGACATTTGACTGGATGGTTGAAAGATTTCGTTCTGAGATAAGGTGACTTTCATTTCTAGGTGACTGATTTAAGCTGTCACAGGTCAGCTACTCAGAAGCCATGGTAAAGTGGGTCTTTGGCTTTTCTCTCTAATGGACAGCTGCTCGCATCACGCAGAGACAGTCTAACAAACAAATAAACAAGCAAACATGTTCCCTTCACAGGCTCCCAAAATCTAGTAGCATGTAGTATTTTCACTGGAAAAAAACAAAGTGGGGAAGTAAACCAAAGACAGTGCAGCTGAGAACCCTGCAGTCCATAAATTAATTAATATGGGCATCAGTAGATTAATGAAATGCTTCCATGAATTTTAAGCAAGCTACATAATTGCTTCTGAAAGTTATCTTGTTCTCCAAGTAACAACAGAGCAGATTTTTTTCATAAAAAGGACAAAAAAGAAACAGATCCAGGGAATTCCGTTCACATTACGGTGCGTAAAAAAATACAGGAAACTTTTACTCTTTTGAAGACACAAGTAGCTGAAGGGAGGCATTCCCATGGAAATGGTGCTCCGCTTACCTTCAGCAACTGTCCATCATCCGTGCCCAGAAACAGAACGATCTGATTCAAAACAACCGTGCCATAAACAGCCGCTAAACCAGAGTGAATCAGGGTGGGCAACTTCTTGATTGACCGCGCCACCTGAAAATCAGATACAAGGGAAAACCATTATAAAACTATCCACCCATACGACAAAATATTATTAAAAAGGAAAAGAAGCATCCCTGGGAAGATTCTCAGAGAGCTCAATTTTAGATAACAGCTTGGCTTATCCTTAGAAACCCTGCATGAACTATGAAACTGCTTCTTTTTTTAAATGGTACCAGGAGATTACATTTACTGTAGCTAAACCACCAATTTCAGCATGACATAGGCTTGGTCTAAGAGCAGACGTTACTTCACAGCTGAATCCCTCTTTTGTGGGGACACAGTGCCTGGACCTGTTCTAAATTGTGAGTTCTTCTCCACGTGGCAACTTTTTGCTGCCACCTGACTGCGCCTGTCAAGAAGGCTAAATCCACTTTTAGTCATTCAGAAACCACTTTTAAGAGCATGCAAGTATTCTGGAGGAAGGCTCTTCAAACACACAGGCTTCTTTTTTTTTTGTTTTGTTTTGTTTTTCTTGTCAGAAAATGCAGACCTTCATCCTCCCCTTTCTGGTTTCCTGCTTCACACTAAAGGAAGCTGAGACTTGCATATTACATAAATATAAAAATGAGACAGAGCAATATATAGTTCATGTCAGTGTGAGCACTAAAAAAGAGCTGATTTTCTTGCTCTTCACACTTTCCTAATTATGTTATGTATAGAAATTAAGGTTTCCAAGGACATGTTTAATCTAGAGTTGGCAATACATGCTATGACAAAACTATGCTAATGACAAAAGGAATAATACAATTTTCCTTCTGATCTGACATTATCTGCATATCATGTAGTATTAGAGAAATCTGTTTTAATAACGCACTTGTTACTTTGAGTCCCAAAATGATGAAGTCTTTACAGTGGGGTGTGAGTTACATCAGCGTCAGGATGGAAAGTTTGGCCTCCCTATACCTATGCTAGCTGTACCTGTGCAGACTTCAAGAGCAAAATGTCACTTAAAACCCTCAACTCTTAGAAGCTGGACAGTGCTAAGCAGCAGAAGCATAAAAAGAAAATGTAGTGTAGGAATCCCTGCATCTGAGGAAGAAAACAGCAAACAAATCAAATAACAACAAACAAATCTTCTGCGCTGCAGAAGATCAAGTGCTAAAAGGAAGATGATGCTGTGCCAGGAACTGCTTCTTCGCTAGGGCAGAGACCGTTCCCATCCCAAGGCTCTTGACAGCTCAAGCTTCTACCTTGCATAAAGTAACTTGTTTTTGCAGTCCTGTAATTGCTTTAAATCAAACTTATTGATTTGCTGCCAAAAGTGTGATGCTACTCGCTCTCCAAACATGCGGCAGCACAGACACAAGACGAAAGAGTGACCAGCAAGGAGAGGTGGGGGAAGAGCTCAGGTAAGTTTGGGCCTTTGGCAGCAACCCTGGCTTAAATGACTATGACCTCAGCCTGGACAGGCTCCTTGATCTACAGAAACCCCCTGCGTCCTAGAACCTCTTTTGCTTTAATGCATGAGACAGAGAGACAGAGAGTGGGAGAACTGACCATTAAAATCCTCATTTTGCAGAAATGTGAAGGCATTTCTCCAGGTCATGAAGCAAACCCATGACCCAGGTAACGGCTAAATCCTGCCCTCGTGCATACTGGCTTAACGCCCCAAAAAACTATTCACACAGAAATAAATTTTTTCTGAACTTCAATCCGAAGTCAATTACAATCTTTTTCAGTCATGTGAATTATTTTAATTAGCTTGCAAGAACAGCCACTTGGAGGAAAAGAAGACATGATTAAATTTCATCTTTAAAGAAAAGGATATATTTTCATGCAGTAGGAAGAAAACATAGGAAGTGCCATGTACTGGCACAGAACTCCAAGAAAATCAACTTAGGCGTGAGACTTCAGTACCATGGGAGTCTGTCTTAGATACAAATGTATATAAAAAAGTGACTGCAAGAATTCTAAAGCAGAAAAATAATTAACAGCCCTCACTCTTCCATCAGATCAGAGGGTAACAAGCAGTGGTGGATGCCATGAGCCCTCATTCACACTGAGAAATGAGGAGATGAGCCCTCCCAAGCTTTGATTTCCATGAGGACCAGGACTTTTTCCTTGGTGCGCGGTACAGCTCTGCAAGGAAGAGGAACCACCCCAGGTTCCTTTCAGACTCAGCACAGCAGGACCTCCAAAGAGGGGGAATAACCACCCAGGATCTGGGAAGCTTTGCTGCCAGATTTTATTTTGACCCACATACTAGTAAAATACCTAGTGTCGTATCAGAGCGTCGCCGTCATCTGACGGCAGAAGCAATACTGACAAGTCTGGAAGCCTCCTCCCCTCGCTCCGCTCGCTGGAGGGAGGGTCATCGTGACATTGAGCTAATAAAGATAACGAGAGGGGGGATTTAGTCAGCGGGCAGTCACAGCAAAAACTGCCTTCTCTCTTCTGCAACCTATTTCTCCAGTTGGCCCATTCCCTCCAGGGTGCAGCTGCTGCTTTCACCCTTCTGTCATCCTCTTCCCCAAGCACATTTATTTTTTTAACAAGCCCTTTTACTTCTTCCTCTGTGACTAGCGGGGTTACAGCACTGTAGGCTCTTTCCGAGCTCTTCTTTCACAGCTAAATACAGCCCTAAAATGCATTTACCATCTAAACTTCCTTTATACCTCAAGAGTTATTCATCTCCATGATCATCCATTCTGTAACACTTCTGGACTCATAAGAAAACACGAAATGCACAAGAAAAGGCTACGTTGTTCTAGAAGACTGTTGTTCATTTTTTTCCTAGCTCCTCATTTCCACCGTTCAGTTTCATTCTGAGGTCCCAAAACATCTTCACTTTCACAGGTAAGCCTAGAGGTCTCCTAAATTAACTTATATTTCACTTTCAAGATCAGCTCTTTATGCTGTTTGGGGATTATTGGCTTGAAAAGTATTTATTCATATTTTATATTTTGTATCTCATTTTCAGATTTATCCCTGCATGATTCCAGCTACAGCAACTATATCCTCACTACTATTTTCTGTCTCGATTCCCTCTCAATTTCTTTATATTGCATTGCCTCAGAGGGAAGGGCAGCATTTTCTTGCTCATGCAGCACTCAACATATTGCAGCCTGTCCAAAAAGTAAAAATTCAGGATTTGAGCCTTACAGTGAATGAACGGATGCAGCTAGCCCACAGGGACACAAAATTTGTGAGTATTGCATAGCATTAGTCAACACTTGAGGTTATTGAAAGACATAAATGCCCTTCCCAAAGGGAGAAATCTTCTGGAGCCTCCTTCTTCCTTCTTAATTTCACCATCCTCAGTCTCCTGCCTCACTCTTGACTATATCAAAAGGTAAAAAATGTTAACACTGGTACATGCAACAAGCCTTTCTTAGGACTAATGAATAAGAACCATTCCAAGATTTGACTTCCATGAGGATTTTTTTCTTGATGCATTGCACAGCAACACAAGGAGGAGAAAACATAAGGAAGAAAAAGAGCATTGGGAAGGCAGAACAGGAAACCAAAGGGTCTGCCCAGAGACCTTGCAGAGGCGAGACCAGAGCCTCACGATGCAAGGAAGGAGGCACAGCTAGAGGCTACACTTTTAATAAGTGACTGATGGAGACCTGAGATGGGGGAGGATTGAAGCTTGTCACTTCTGGAGGCAGGAGAAAAGCTCCTCTCTGCCCTAAGATCAGAACAGGCCCAATAACCACAGGAGGATAATGAGCTCTGTTAAGGGAGGCTTCAAAGAAAGCTGGGCATGAACTGAGCATCAGCAGAGAACAGGAGGAAGTGGTAGGTGACTGTGGTTGGAGATTCCCTTCCCTTCTGCGTGGGATGAAGGCACACAGCTGCCAAACAGTTGTGCTTTCAAGAGAGGGTTGGTTTTTTGGTTTGTTTGTTTGTTTTTTGCTTGTTAGGGGCCCAGACCCAGTACACCGCAGAGAAACTGGTGGTGCTTTTCCATACCTTGGACTCCTACCCCTCAAGGTCATCTTCATGGACACCAAAAACAGCGACAAGGGAGACCTACAGTGTATCAAGAATGACTACAGAGCTATGGGACAAAACACAAGACATGGGAGCCCAGGTTTTATTAATCCTACAGGGTTCTTTTTGAGGAATGAGGAGCATTAGTGAGAGATGGGATCTCTTGGACAAAGAAGGGTAAGAGTATCTTTGCCTACAGGCTTGTGAACCTGACAAGGAAGGCTTTAAATTAAGTATTTCAGAGGAAGGCGACAACAGCTTGCAGCTGAGTGAGGAAAGGGAAGTCAGGGTGGCAAGATAACAGGGCAGCATGGTGAGGGTGAGAAAGCCCTCAGGAAGGATGACACAGGGCAAAAGGGGTCTCACTTCCAGTGCCTGCACATGCTGGCCTGGAAGCAAGCAGGAGCTGGAGCTCTGCATGTGTGGATGCAGAACTGTGACTGCCCTGGAATAACTGAGATGTGGTGGGACTGCTCTGACACCTGAGTGTGATGATGACTGGAAAGAAAAGCCAGGAACAAAAAACATGGGGGGAGGTTGTGAAGGAGCAGCTCAGCTCAACTGTGTGCAGCTCTTCCATGGGTCAGACGGCAGGCCGGGTGAAACGTGGGAGACAAGAGACCACAGAGCACAATGAGTTGGCACTTTGCTATACACTACCCAGACAAGGCGAGGAAGTGGACCAAGTCTTCAAGGAACTGAAGCAAGTCTCCAACTCATAAGCTCTGGCCCTTACAGGAGACTTTAACTCCTCTGATATATGCTGGGAGGATAACACATGGGAAGCAAGCAACTCAGGGAGATTTCTGAGGGAATTCAGGGACTTTTTCATACAGATGCCAGCCAGGTCAGTGAAAGTAATACTCTTCTGGATTTGCTGCTTGAAGCTGACAGGGCTCTTCTGGCTCAAGAAGAGCTTTTACCACCATATGAATAATAAAAGAATAAGGAAGAAAAACACAGGCCTGTTGCTAAATGGGGCAGGTGAGTTAGGAACTGTGGCTGCTCTTAGGAACAAGGCTCGCTCTTCACCAGCAGGCCTGAGTGCCCACAGAGCTCAAGGAGGAAAGAAACTACCAATCTCTTTAGAAATCTCAGCCCATATAAGTCCTGGGCACCAAGGGAGATCTGTGCCAAGATGCTGAACTGTCTGACACCACTGCAAGGCCAAAGGTGAAGTTTCCAATAACTGAAGGCAAATATTTCACACATCTTCAAGAAGGATAAGAAGGACAACTTGAGGAACCACAGGCTGGTCAGCCTCACTTAATCCTTTGGGAAATCATAAAGCCTATCCTCTGGGATGTCACTTCTGGGTACATGAAGAGAAGAATATGACTGGGTAAAGGCAGCATGGATTGCCCAGGGATAAATCATGCCTGACCAAACTTCCATAGCGAAATCACTCAATTTGTGGACAAGGCAGGACCAGTAGATGTCATTTGACTTTAGCAGGGCTCTTAACACTGTTTCCTGCAGCATCCTTGTATCCAAGCTGGGATGTTACAGTCTATGTGGCAGGACTACTCAATAGAGGAAAAAATGAATGGATCATCAAGCTTAACGGGTACTGGTTATTGTTCCACCTCGAGTGTAATTACTGGTGGAGTTCCTTTGGGACCAGATTCTGTTTAACATCTTTATCAATAACCTGGAGGAAGACACTGAAAGCACCCTAATCAAGCTTGTGGATGGCACCAAAATGAGTAGTAAAGTAGATACTCTTGCAGAGTCACCAATTCAGAGGTACATAGATAGACTAATGGCATCAGTTGACAGGAACCTCGGGAAATTGTACAAAGCCAAACGCTAAGTCCTGCACCCGGGATGCACTAACCCCCTGTAGCAGTATGAGCTGGGGACTGACTGCCCAGAGAGCAACTGCTGGAAAGCACTCGAGGCGCTGGAGGGCAGCAGGCTAAGCAGTGTGCTAAGGCAGCGATGAATTAACACCATCCTGCGCTGTATCAACAGTAGCACAGCCAGTAGATGGAGGAAAGTGATTATTATCTCCTTTACTTGTCACATATCAGATTGTACCTGGAGTACTGTGTCCAGGACTGCAGCCAGCACATAGGTTGATAAACTGGAGAGAGTTGAGTGGTGGGTCACTCAGAGGGCTGTGAAATCGAGTGCCTTCTCTGTGAGGAGGAGCGGAGGGACCAGGTTCAGCCTGGAGAAGAGAGATCTTTGGATCTCTCTGGAGAGAGCAAAGCAGGTTCTATGCTGAGCTGCATGCAGGATGACTAGAGATAACAGCCACAAGCTGAGACCCAGGAGGCTCCAACTGCTCAGGGGCAGGAGATTTAAATAAATAAACCCACTATAAGGACAGCCAAGGAGCAAAGCGGGAGCCCAGAGAGGCTGTCCCCATCCTTGAAGGTTTCAAGGCTCAACCAGACTAAGCCACCTGGTCTGACCTCGCAGATGATCCTGCTTTGAGTTTGGACTAGTAACTTCCTGAGGTTCCTTCCAGGCTCATGATCACAAGCAAATGAATCCTCTGTTCAAGAGTTCTCCAAGGCCCTCAAAAGTTTCTGTTAAAAACACTTGCTAAAACCAGATGACTAAAAGCAACTGATGATCTGAGAGCTTACGAGACTCCTGTGGCTTGCTGCCCATACCAAATAGAGACAAACTGAGAATTCATTTTAGCCGGATAGAAAAATTCACCCAGTAAAACGACAATATTAACTCCAGAAATCTGCACAGCTGTCAAACAGCAAATGAAATAGGAGCACTCTGGTAATACACAGGAGATGACTTTACTACTCGAAAATTAATTACATGTCCAATCCTGATGTCAAATGATATTTAGTAAATCTTTACTTAAATAAAAGATCTTGACTCACTTTGAAATGAGTTACCACAAAAATTCAGATGTCATTCTCGCAAATTTGGCCATGATTAAAATGATGCAGCTCTGTTGACTTAACACTCGATTTATGTAGAGAAGGGAAACCTAAGATTTGTTCCAAGATTTCATGTTATGCTTTATAAATTAAGGGGCATATATCAACTCACATATTCATTTCTTAACGAAAAAAGGCAAAAATTCAAAGAGCAGGCTGTTGTATATTTTTACTTGCATTAAACAGCAGATGGAAATCCAACAAAGATATCTTATCATTTGGGAGCTGGCCAGCCACTTAGCCTTCAGCACATCATAAAATAAACATCTTAATATAAAATGCAAGAACTTCCCTCTGTCTTTCAGCTACAAGCCTTATTTTTTTTTAATATACCTTTTTTTTCCCCTGTAAAATTGTGAAGTTATTTTCTTCCCATTTCATTTTTTCCAACTATGGACCTAGTTTCCAGATTTGTCACTGTGGTTAGGTGATGTCCTACAACTCTATCCTGCTGTTGTGCTCTAATTTTAGCACACTTTTCCGACTCATCCAGCTTATCCATGGCCTGTAAGATCCTTATCACTGGGATATAGCTGAGATTCCTAGAGCTTCCCTTCATTCTCAGAGCACTGGAAGGAAAGGCTTGCTGTAACTTCACTGGGTATTGCAATAAGCTTGTGACAAATTCCAATATTCCTCATATGCTTTAGCTACACAGCTTCCATTTCATCACTGCAATCCGTAAAAACCATTCACTATTGCTCAATCAGGTTTCTGAGAAGAAACTGAGGATGAGATTTGGCAAAATCACATTTAACAGCTATGGAAACTGTGAAGATATGCTGATGTACATGTAGTTTATGCTAGCAAGGCTTTCAATATATACACCTCAACAGTGTGTGTAACTGTCTATACACAAAATTAAGTGTGGAGCAGAGAAAGAACAAGTAGAAAAAAAAAAAAAGTATTCACAGAATTTTGCTTGAGACTTTTCTTGCCCCTTGCTAATTATGGATCATTTCTTTGGAAATCCAATAATATATGCATTGAAAATAAACACAGACAACTTGGATAAAATACTTTGTGCACACTACTGCATGAAGAGGAGTTCTCATAAGCAGCAATTCCCTACAATTTGTGGCAGTCACATACTTTTTGAAAGAGTTGGTAAACAAAGATCTCAAACCTAATGCAAATGTCAAATTTTACCTAAGAAACAATGCAACATCTAAGAGATCACACACCTAAAACAAGTTCCCTAGAGGATGCTAAGCAGATGGCTCTACTCCAAATAGAGGAAGTACTCGAGCTCATACTTAGCCCTACCTGCACTGGCAGTTCCCTGGAACATGATGGAGCTTCTTGTACTCCTGATGTTCAAGATGCACTTTTGTGCTTTGCTGGGTTAAGGCCAGAAAGTTCAGTACTGGACTGAGCTTAGGGTAACACCCACAGCAGTAGTGTGTCAGGGAATTGGGCAGCACAAACAACTCCGGGTGAGCATCCCTCACAGCGTAGGCAATGCCAGCACACGCGCAGACCAGTGAGAAGGCCTCTTGCCTACAGATAATGAGAACATTGACAAAAAGTCTGAAGGATGGCAAAATTCGAAGAAAGACAGAAGTGGCACTAATGCCTAACATGCTGTCTCACTATAAATTGCACTCCTCCAGTGGAAAAGGACTGTATTTTCGGCCCCTGCACGAACGCGAGACCACATCATGCCTGGGATGCTCCGGGATTCAAGTGCATCAGGCAAGGAAGACCAAGACCCACAGCACCCTCCAACACAAGGCATCTTCAGGGCAAAGACCAGGGTTATGCTCAACACAGCCAGAAACCAAGTACGAACTCCAGGCACAAGGTGCTCACACCAGGACAGGGCTGCTAAGCACACCAAAGCCCCGCGCTGGCCTCGTGGCACTCCCAGAGCTGCTGCTAGCTTTTTGTACACACCTTTCTTATTTGCTCCATACTGAGCAGCATGCTATTTTCTTGCTAGTTCTGAACCCAGGACATTTTTAAGTCAAAGGACACGTGCAACTTTTGCAGGGATTTGGTGCGAGACAGTAAAAGGATATGTATTAAATCAACTCAGAAACAGCAGCATATGGGCATGGCATCTCTAAACTTACTCTGCGTTAGCCTAGTCTAACCTTCTGTACTAAAAAAAAAATCAAATTAAAGCTGAAAAACTAGCATTTGTTTCTGTGTTTATATACTACAAGCATATAAAATTAGCTTAAGAAGGGAGCAACAGTAGTCATGTAATGCTACAGGTCATATTACTTCTCAACTCTCTGATGTTTGCTATCTGAAAAAATACTAAATGCTATTTTATTGTCAGTAGTAAGCTGTATTTATCATCGTGCCAGAGTATCATAATTAGCTACATCGTTATAGTTAGGGACATAATATTAACCAGTCATTTTAAACATCTTTAATATTGGAACTCTGTTCAGTCTTATGGCCAAATACAGCCTATGTTTCAAGAAGGAACAAGCCTTTTGGGACACGAAAGTAACTTTGGGGTAACAGGAGTTAGAGCTAAATCATATTCAGACACCTGAGTGCCAGGGAGACAGGGGATTCAGAAGAATACGGATCAGACAGAAACGGCTGCCATTACTATACCCTATAAAATCCAAAAGACTTATCTGGATTTTCTAACTTCAGGCTTTGAAATGTATTTATTACCTTGCATAACATACAGAGATCTGTTGCACAGAGATGTTTCTGTTTTTGCTTTTGCAGGCTCAGAAAGCACCTTTGTTTTCCAGGGAAGAAACCCCATGAGTAATTAAAAACAAAGAATACAAGTTCAAAATTTGAAATAGCAAATGTATCTTTTGAGATGAGAAGAGAGTTGAACTTCATTCAGTAAGATTGCCACGTGACAACACAGAAATCACGCAGTAAGCTGTAAACTGGCATTGAAAATCTAAGCATTGGTTCGGGTTCTGTTGAAATGAACAAGTGTTTTGGTATTTACTCCAGTACAGTTGCTCCACCCGCGTACAGGGCTCTTATTCACAAGTATGGTCCTTTAACACCAGCACTGGTCCTGCAATTCAGTAGGGAAATGAGCAACTTGAATCATACGTGCCCTCTGGTAGCTTTTGTTTGGAAGAATATCAAGCACTGTGCTCCGCTATGGGCTGGATCGTGGAAGTCAAGGAGTGACAGTAAATCTCCTAGGCTTCTTTCAAGGAGTTTACAACAAATTCCTGCCACAACAGATGAAGGATTGAAGGGTTAAGCTGCAGAGCCTGTGGATGGTGGGGGAGCTGCAAAAGGTCAGGGCTTTCTTTAGGAAGGCTTGATCCCCTATAGTCCTCCCTGGGAACTATAGCGTTTCTGCATTGTCCCCTTTGAACAGAACTGAAAAGACTTCTGAGGGGTGTGACATTCAAAAGCATGGAAAGGCCTTGCAAAAGCTGCTGCTTGCCTTGAATTACATTTTCAATTGATTTCTTCACTAGTTGCTAGAGCCATAGCAAACCTGGCAGCCTTGCCCACCTCCCTGGGAAAGGACTCTGAAAGCACAGCGGAGCTCAACAGGCAGGGTTGCAGAAGTAGGTGACCAGGGGATCTCCACGGGAGACCGCTGCTCTAAAAACGTAACCACGCAACAGCAAAGACACTACGGCTGTCTGCTGTGTCTACAGGTTTTGTGAGCCCTTTTGAGCAGGGACAATCCTGGCAGGATCGGAAAACACCCACCGCCACACAAGCAATCATAAGTGGAGAGCAATGGGCATGGCAGTGCACACAGCCCAGTGCACAGGAGCCACTTCCATGGGCTGATGTAGCTGCAGTGACACGAGATGTGAACGCACAGAACAAGGTAGGAAATGCTTTCCCTAGGCTCCGTAGAAAACAGAGTGAAGTCTGACTAATCCTTGGCAGCGAAGGGTGCACGCTTAGACTCACGGCTGGGCCAGGATGCCCTCCGGGGCTCCCTCTGCCATGCCCTGCCTTTCCTGGAGCGGGCCCGGGATGGGCACTACTCATCAGACAGCCCACTGTTAGCGGAGCCACAATTTAGCAGCACAAAGCACAGGAGAAACCTCTAGGGCTGGCGGAGCCAGGGCTGGCGCGTGGGCCTGGCCCAGCTCCGAAGTTGCCCTGAACTTCACGAGACGCCAGGTCCACCTGCCCGGGACACCCAGAACAACATTCAGCAACAACAGCCGCGACGGCAGGGGCTTGAAGGGGTAACAAAAGCGGCGCCACGACTTACACAAACGTTCCCGTCCGCGCGAAAGTGCGTGGACACGCAGGCTTGCTCGCTCATCTCCTCCATGCCGAAGATGCAGACGGCAGTGCTGTTCCAGGCCCTGGCGCTCCGGCTGTGGCGGAAAACACCCACCCACCAGCCCACGGCTCCCAGGCGGACGAGGCTGGAGGACAGGATGAGGCTCCTGCAGCCACAGTCCAGGTACACGTGGCCTTGCAAAGTGAAGGCGCTCTCCGAGGGCCGCAGCTGGCGCAGCACGGCCATGCTCGGCGCCTCCCCGTCCTCGCCGCCCTCGCCGCCCTCGCCCTTGAGCCGGTAGTAGGGGAAGAAGAGGCGGCTCTGCCAGCGCAGCGCGTCCACGAAGTGCAGCGGGTGCTCCTTGTACTTGACGATGGCCAGCTCCTCGTCGGACGTCAGCTTGTCCACGCGGCGCACCGTGATGGCAGTGTCGGCGTCCGACTCGGACGGCTCGCAGCCCAGACGCCGGCCGCGCACCGAGTAGGTGGCCGCCACGGCCAGGTACCAGGCGCCGGCCAGCTCGAAGACGACGCCGGCCGTGGAGCCGCCGGGCAGGCAGCTCACCACCTCGCTGTGGTTGAGGCGGTGCTGGTAGCCGGGCCCCTGCAACACCTGGCACGTGCCGCCCAGGAGCGTCCAGCCGGCCAGCAGCACCCCGCCGCCCGCCGCCTCCTCGTA
>VZSV01000080.1:1294832-1360419 GCA_013398735.1 Nothocercus julius
AGAACAAAAGAACAAAAAGAACATATTTTTTAGCCTATCTCTATATAGTAATAAAAATTTGCTAAAGAAATCAGGAAACCATGGTTGTTTATCTAAAACATTTTTTCAACCATATTTTTTTCAAATGTGATAGTCTGTGATATAGTAGCAAGGGTACAGAAAAGATAATGTCTCCACGAAGTAATTGCAAAGAAAGGGCCTTGACCAATATCATTCTCCCTTTTTCCTTCATAACTGGCAGGGTTCATCTGTAGAATGATGTGTTTTGTACCGAGCTGAAGCAGGGTGGTGCCTGCAGGGTGCGTTTGCTGGTATATTTATGCCCTGGATGCACTCAAGGAGTACGCAGCATGAAAATACTTCTGGACAGAGAGCTTTGCCCACAGGCAGTTCAGAATAGTGTTGTTTTATCACTTGCCAACATCCAAGTCAACACAGAGTAAGGAAAGCACGAAGGTGTCTCAAAAACCTGCTACACCTACGTGGTAGGTGTAGCATTGCTCCTTGTTTCTTTTTCTGGTACCGCTATCTGTGAAGGCCAAAAACCAGCGTGAGTAAAAGGGGTCAGAGCTTGGGCAAAAGAAGAGCCTTGTATGATGAGAGATAAGGTGGGTGACAAGATGCAGATGGATTGTGAGGATAACACTGTGAGTAGGAGAGGGAGGGCGGTGGGTTGAAAGGATGTGAGCCCGATGAAGACAAGGGCACAGTATCGAGTCAGATGAGAGAGGGTAGCATTGATAAGTCTGGAGAGACGGCTGATAACACTCAGCGAGGACGAGACTGTTATCACCCCTCGGGGATGTGTCAGTCACAACCACCAGTGACATGTCCCTAGGCTCTGGCAAAAGTGTCATGTGGCCTCGCTGGAGTCTCACTAATGAATCAGATGCACATGCCCAGGGAGATAGGTGGGAAACACTGGAGCTGTGTGCACCACCCGGACATCTCTGACCTTGCAGAGGCCCTCGGTGCGGCTTAACGCTTTCCAGCATGGGCCTAGCACATTAGAATCAGAAGACTCAGGCTCCAGCTAACCAGAAGCAAGAGGTAGGCTCTGGCTATCAGCCTCTTTTTAGATAGGAGTAGCCACTGCTTTCAGAGTGGGAACGGATGACTTTGTGATGGTGGTATACTACGTGGAAACCTGCAGGAATTTTTGACCCAGCATGTCCTTGCCACCACTTTGTTCTCATGCCTCACCAGCCAAAGAAGGATTGTGACTGAGTTACTTCTGGTGTCAGAGATGTTTGTTTTTTCTTAAATGTGACCCAAGCTCTTGACTTGGCTGTATCTCCAGTCAGTCATAATAATCATACAGTGGAGGGCCCTAAGATCTAAAGCAAGATCTAAACCAGGGGCGATTTTGATCAAATGAGAAATGAACAAATCCTTTATGAAATAGCTTTACATATACTAGTCAAAATACAAAACACAGACTTCCCTTTTGAGTCAGTTCCTTGGTATTAACGCAATATGCCCTGAAGTAACACAGGGACAAATCTCATCTGCCACATCTAACTGCCCACAGAAAAGGAGAATTATCAAGAACCTGCCCTAAACTCTTCTTTATTGTCCCCAGGCAGGGTTTACTACTGCCCCTAAAGGGGAGATACTCATTTGAAGCCTTACTAACCAGCCACAAAGTCTGTTTGGTCAGCATGCTCAAGCTGTTTAAACTATCTGATCCAGATGAGGCAGATACAGGAGTCCTCTTGCAAGGGATGACAAATTGAGGCAGCACGTTGTGGCAGTGAGCAGCTGGGTATGGGCCAACAAGCGGGAGAGGAAAGGGTGGCTGTCCCCCGAAGCGTGGGGGTATTTCTCTGTGACTAATGTCTGTTGATACGAACTGAGGCTGAGTGAGATGCACGCCTCCCTTTCACGGGCTCCTTGGGTGTTTCTTAATTTACTTTTGTGTTAAGGACTCATCAGCTCTCAGTAAGAGCATCTCAGCACAACACTGAAGTAATGTCTTCCATCAGCACAGCCATTTGCAGGGTGACTGTCTGCCTAAATCCCTTACATTTTTCCATATCTGGCCCCACTCACTTATTTTGCTCCTCATCCTGTTCATTTCCAGCAAACAAAGCAGATTTACAGATAACCTTTAAGACATAATATAGCAAAAGCATTCCAAAAATACAGCTTTTCCACCTAAATACAGGCCAAAAAACAGTGACATTCCCTTTGTAGAGTCCTTCAAGCCATAGAAATTCTTAAAATGTATGCTAAAATTCCTTGAATTTATTTGAAATTAAACTCAGAATACTCACTCAGAATTTAAAAAGTAAGTGCTTGAAATTGGGAACTAAGACACTGTAATCTTCCTCAGGGGCAAGCAAAATGAATGACTGCTTTAAAGCATAGTCTTCTCAGCTTTAATTACAGAACTGGTACATGAACCATCACAGTATTATCACACACGAAAGTGCTCTACGATTAGACTAGGTTCTGAATGGAAAAAGTTGTTTCCACTGCTCTTTTTCTCTGATTTCCTCAAATGATACGACTTTTGTGCATTCACACTGCAGTTGTGAGTAGATTCATTCACTTTTATTTATATCTCCAGTTTTTGACTGTGATTGTTAATCTGATTATAACCAGGGTTTTATGGCATATCGAAATGATAACATTTGGAAATTGAAGTCAGATTACAGATATAGTGTGCTGTAGCAGATAAGATTATCTTCTAAATTTAAGAGAATTTTGCCAGAATCTAAGACATATGAAGGATCAGGTCTTAATTATTTAGCACTTCCATTGTGTCCGTATGCCCTTCCACTTTTTCTGACATTTGGTTACAATACACAAAATCCAATATATAATACACTGTTATCTTCACTCAAGGTTAGGCTCACTTATATCTGTTAAATCTAAACTCAGTTAATATTTCAAGTAAATCCTTCAGTGTTTTTATACTGATTGATCATATCTACCCTTTGCTTTGTGATACAAAATGGACTAAAAGGTGACTACTTCTGTAGGGCAGTCTGGGAAAAGGACCCTCCACATTTTCTCACATGCCAGAAATTCCTATTCACTCCACATGCCCTTCTTCCTTGAATCCTATCATCCTAGCCCCTCATCAGCTTTTTGGGAGTGATCCCATCTGAAACACAGACTACAGCAGACAGGCTTTGCCAAGGGGATAGGCCTCAACATAACCAAATCATCACATTAAAATATTTATTTATGTTAGAGAAAGGTTCAACACCTCTACAGAAAAGCATCTTGGATATTTTTTTTTTGTTGTAATTAATCATGTTAAAAAACTGAAGTAATCATGGAGAACACCCTGGTGCTAGCTAGATTAATTAATAGAGTTACATTAAAGCTGATTTGACAATACAACCCAAAATATTCTTCCAAATGCATGATGATTTAAGGGACTGTATAACTAAGCACTTATTTGCATATGTATCTACCTCTCCTTAAATACTGACCTCCTTTCTTGTTAGTTAGGAAAACAAAAAAAAAGCAAAACCAACTACCTTGATTACCAGAGCTGCAGATCTATTTCACAGTAGTTATGCAGGGCAGTGATTTATCAGAAAAAAAAAAAAAAAAAGACCTTGCTCTGCATAAGAAGTCAACAAAAAATGTTAGCTACACTCAGAGGGTAACTCGAAAGCTATTCCAGTGTTCAGCCCTGTCCTGATGCCTCGCTGCTGTAGCCTGACCTTTCCAGAGACATTCTCACCCCTCAATCTACATCGCTGGTTTTCATGAGCAAGTCTTCAAGGCGAAGTAAAAGCTGACCTGAGTTAAACTCTTTATACACCATCCTGCCAGTTATTTAGTGGATGTCTCCGTCTCACTTCCCTCTTCTTGCTTGTGTTGAAGAGACATGGGAACAGGGTGTTGGAGTCCAACAAACTCACTCATTCTACAGAATATTCAGTGCCTGAAGACTGGGCTGTGTCAGATGCCTTTTTTTTCTTTTGCAGACACCTAAGATGGTTCAAAAAGAGGGAAAGACAAACTTGCGCAAAAGAAAAAAATCTATATATAGGGAGAATATAGAGAATAGAAAATATATATATATATTCTCTATATTCTATTCTCTACATTCTCTCTATAGAGAGAATATTTTTCAAACTTCTGAGTATCAATGATTTTTTGATGACCGTTTTAAAAAATCTTTGTCAAAACAAGTACAGCACAAGTACAGTATGACTACGGTGCTAAGTACACTAGTACTTCCTTTATATTTTCACCAATATTAATCAGCATCTACTTAAATAAGTTAACCAAGTTAATTCAGCTAATGTTACTAACGAAGAGAACTTGCAGTTTTGTTTCCATAGGGCTACAAGTATAGTTATTGTCAAATAATCTCCATGTTCATATTTGGAGTAAAGAAGAACCAAAGATATAGACTGTCTTGGCCACCTGAGAGCAGTGGAAATATGTATATTTAATTATAACAATACTTGTTAGAAGTTAATGCCATGTGCTAGCGCAAGAGCTTGCCTTTCCTTGAGTGTCATTGAGCTCTGGCGTCTCTGAAAGACTCCTTATCTTGAAAGAAGATTGCTTGAAATTCTTTCTTTTCCTTCTAAGTATTTCTCTCCACTATGTTGTGGAGTTGACTGAGTTGCTACTGTCTCCAGTGATTCAGCACCCAATTCACCCAGGAAAGTTTGTTAGCATAGTCGATGGTTATATCCTCAGTAAATGAGTTTGTAATACTATTTGCAATGTCAATTTCTAACCTTTTTATTATTGCCACTCATGTGGTGAAAAGGCTAATAGCTAAACCACTTGATCTGTTTCTCCTTCTTTTTCTTCTTTTTCTTTCTTTTTCTCTCTCCTTCCTTTGTTTTCCTTCCTTCCTTCCTTCCTTCCTTCCTTCCTTCCTTCCTTCCTTCCTTCCTTCCTTCCTTCCTTCCTTCCTTCCTTCCTCTCATTTTTCACTTCCTAACCATTCCACCTCTTCCAAGCATGTTTGGGGTTGTCTTCCAGTTTCTAAAAATGCCGCATGTCCATTTGCAGATTCCCTCCGCCACGGAAGCCGCTGACACCCCGGTGTATGGCAGAGGTCCCACGGCCTCCTCCTACACTCGGGGGCTGTCGGGGTAGAGTGCAGCTCAGGGCAGGGTTTGGGCAACCACTCTTGCTGCGTGCTCTGCTTGCCCTCTTGGCTGAGCCACGGGCCACGAGAACTGTGCATGAACCCACAACATCAATGTACGTCCAAATACACCACGCGTGTTATTTTCTCTGTCACATTAAGGACTGTTAGAGAAAAGCAGGAATTCCTTATGTGAATGAAGAGCTGCAGAAGTAAGAAAACTTGGGGTATTTTAGATCAGTCAGTCTTCCCATTACAAATGCCATTGACCTTATTTAACATTGGCAGAAGTATCTTGCTTTTCTTCTCTCTTGCAACGAATTCCTGTGTGCACAGACTGCCACTGAAGTGGAGCTTAATTTTCTGAGCCATACAATACTTTTAACCTTTTATGACTTAATCTATATGAAAGAATACCAGGTACAGTTGCCATCTTCTGTGAACAATTTATTGCTTTTAATCTTCTTGATGAATTACAATGGAGGCAGGCCTTCCTGGTATAAAATGTTGCAACTCTGCTGTGGTCAATGGAGCAATAGCAGTTTATCTCAAAGGAGGATCTGAAACAAGGCAGAATATTTAGTTGGAATTGAAGGAAAAAGAAACATTAATTTGTTTGTCTGCAAAATCCTGCCTGAAAGAGGTAAATGTTCTCTTTATCTCCATATTCTCTGTATTTATCATTTTATTTCATAATCTCTCTATTAATTGGGGAAGGTATCCTCTCCAAATAAACCTCCACATAATATAGTGAGTTGAGGCCAAGAATATACATGGAAAAAAATGCCACTCCTTGATGACAGGGTATGCTTCAAGTATTCAGAAACTAAGAGCTTGTCCTGATATGAAACATACCCTAGATAGAAAGGGTAGGTTTCTGTTAAGTATTTCTATGAACATCCAATATGTACATAAAAGCCTTTGAATAATCACCATCATCATCCTCGGAATTAATACACAACACATGCCATTAGGCCTGGATTAAAAAAAGAGACTTAAAGAGTTACATCTGTTAGAGAAGCATGTAGAGCCCAGATGGCGGCTCAAGGAGCAAAACAAGACACTTGCTTTTTGCACATGGATGATCAGCAAGAAACACGATCCCTGCAGGACTGCTCTGGATTAACTGCGCTAGCCAGCCCAGATGACTATCCCTTTAGAAGTGCAGCAGTAAATAAATTCTGTCCTTTGTCAAGGTACTCAGAGTCTCTTAATCCACTGTAAGCTTCCAGAAACTGCCTCACAGGTGATGCAGCTCAGCAAAAAGTCAACACTCAACAAATGAGTTCAAAAGTCTCCTGAGATTTGCAGTGAGCGTTGGCAGACACCATGCTGGGAGGGGCATCAAACATTTTGGAGGACAGGATTGTAATTTAAAATGATCTTCACAAATTGGAGAAGTAGCCTGGAGGAAAAAGAGAATGAAATTTAGTAGGAAAAAAAAAAAAAAGCCACATAATTTGTTCAGCTGCAAGTGTATGGCTTGAAAGTCGATGAAAGTTCCTTGAGAGTAAAAGGTTCCACGTTAAATTGTAACAGGCAGTGGAACAGGCACAAGGTGGGGAGTAACTAGGTAAGCCACTCTTTTATAGAAAAGCATCAGGGAGTTGTGTCTCACAAGCTGAATTAGGAGTCCACAGCACGATGGTGCTGTGGAAAATCACTCACGGTTAAAACTTTTGTATAAAAAGAAGTATTGCCTGCAAGAGCCATGAAGCAATCCTTCCTCTCCACTCCACAGTGGCAAGGCCGCAGCGGAAGCGTTGCATCCAGTTTTGGGTGTCTCCCTCCAAGCAGGAGGAGAAGCAATTAGAGAGTCCCATGGAAAGCAACACAGATGTGAATGGACCTTTGAACACAAGACTGCATTAATTAGGATTGTTTTGAATTTGTTTTTCTCCAGAGAGAAGATGACTGAGAAGGGTAGTGATGATTGTCAAATATGCAACAGGAAAGGGAATCGCTTGTTCTCCGTATCAGTGGTTGATTGCATCAGAGGAAAATTACAGTGTGTAAGGTTCAGGTTTGACATTAGGAAATGTCAGTAAAGGGAAGCCTCAAAGTGTCAGTAACTATTTAAGAATATAAAACTCTGTCAGGAGAGGCATAGAGTCAGTCTTGCCTGGGGCCGTTCCACAATATCCCACCAAGTTTGTGATTAATATTCTGATGCTGTCTTACTGAAAAGACATGAAGGCCTGAGGAGACATGAATAATGAATAGCAGCAAGAGGGAGACCTGTGTATGTGTGTAGAGAGGACACCGTTTATTGGGGAAGATGTATTATATATCCATGTTTGATATGCTTATCCCAAACTTGGGATAAGACCATTCTATGCTACTTCAGGATTTTATTTCATTCTCTCACGTTTTCCATCTGTCCTTCCCTTATCCTTTCTTGACCTCCAAACTTCTGCTTTTTTGGGGAAGCAGTTGTCTCATGCTTTCATCCTTTTAGAACATGCTTCATTTTACAGCCTTAGAAAAGAGCTCTCAAAAATCTACCAGGGGCTGTGGACTGCTCAGCTATCCCCATGAGAAAAGCAAAGGTCCCCTTTGTAGTGTGAAGCTACAGAATCACTAAGCTTGAGCAATTGGAGGAAAACAAGGCCAAGATTTTGCATTTAGACCACTTTTGAAGGCTTGTCAGGGAAAACTGATGAAAAATTATTTCACCAATAGATATTTATTAAAGGCAGAAGAACTGTCTCAGATGTGAAAGAGAATTAAATGAGCATGAAAAAGGGTTGTTGATCCTCTTTTAAGCGCAAGTTTAAATATAACACCAATGTGCTCTCATTTATTAACCAATATTTTTTTAATTGATTAAAACTGTTTCTATGCTCTTGGCGGGCTGAGACTTGACATATGACATTTCCTTCAAAAGTATATAACTATTCTAGGGATACTCAAAAAAAAAATATTTTTTTTAGTTGGATATTGTAATCAATGTAGAAAGTTCCTTCATATCAATCAGAGCTCCCTAGAGACTGAAAATTTCAGCTACAATTAGAAATCAGAGCAAATAGCACTAGACAGCCTCTCTGTCATTATGCAGGAACAGCTAGAAGTAAATAGTTGCCAAGAGATTTTTGTCTCTCCCACTTGTAAGAGTCACAAGCACTGGAGGGTCCTCTGCATCCCAAGATGACCTATTCGGCTCCTCCAGTGAGGCCTCCACCCAGGCAGAGCTTGGGTAGATATGCTCAAGCAGGTCACTCTGGCTGTTTTGGAAGCTGTCATTGAGGACGTCCTGTCCGGTCGGGAGGTCAGAGGTGTCTGTCCAGAGGGCTAAAACACAGAACGAGCCAAGGCATCAAGCTGGCTCGTGGTTCGGCACATGGACGTATCCGTGAGGGTGGCTGGCCGAGACATGTCTGCTTTTGCTGCGGCTGCCGGAAACTCGGGAAGATGTACAGGGGTTAGAGATGGTGATGACTCCAGCTATTTTGCTTCTTCCTAATTTCAGCACCTTCCACTGAAGTAACGGGTGCTTTTAGGGCAGGCTCCTCTCCAGATCAGCGGCTCCTGAATGAGGAGCAGCTGACTAGAGTGTGGATCACATCTGTCACTAGTGGGGCCACAAGCTCAACTGATCCTTAACTGCTTTTTCTCTGGAGATGGAAATCTGGCATGACAGGAGGGGAACTTGCAGTGAGGAGGATGGGTGCAGAACAGAAACCGGTATTGAAACTGTCCCTCAAGGCCCTTTATCTCGGCGCATGGGAGACAGAGCAACCAGACAAGCGCTGGTGCTTTCCTTTAAAGTCCTTTTAGTGAGTGTGTTTGTCACCTTCGGTTTAAGCTTCACGAATGGCCCTGGGAAGGGAGTGTTGATCTGCAGTGATGACCACAAGCTATCATGCGAGGTCCGGGCTGTGGTGAGCCCTCCTGCCCATCTGCATCAGTTACAATTTACCATTTTTAAGTAGTTCATAATGCGGTGTATTTGCCAGCTTCCCACAGGCCAAGCTGTCTCTCTGAGCCTCTGCAGCTGGCCACGGATTTGTAACTGCCTGCACCTCACGCCACCTGTGTTTATTGCATCAAGGGAAGCCCGTGGTTTCATACTCAGCTATGCTCTCGTGCTGTGTTAAAATGTTATTATGCTTTCTGAAGAGATGGATATTTACAAAGATGCTCCTGCTAGATGCCAGGGGTAGGTGCTGTGCTATGGACAAGCACCCCGGAGGTCACCAGGGCCTGGAGACTCGCTCTGCTGGGTCCCAGGAGGGTCCTTGGGTCAGGGGGAAGGGCCAAGACCAGGCAGCCACCACCTGGGGCTGGGTGAGAGCTTTGCCAGCAGCAGAGACCTCCACATACATGCTGGAGGGAAAGGCATGTGTGTGGTTAGCGTACACGCACAGACATATGTGTGTAAGCCTATATACCACACACATATATGTCTTTCAACATAGATAAAATCAAAGGCAGGATATGTTACACTGTTTATAGCATAGACTAGATATAGCCAAGCACTTGCAGCAGAGATTTTGTTTTCTCTTTGGAATTACGTGGATGTCACCCCTTCCCACAGTTTTATAACTCTTCCATAGCAACTGCAGAATTTGCACACAGAAATAATGTGTATATTTAGCTCCTTCAGAGAAAAAATGTTGTATTTTAAAGGATAATCAGAAACCTAACTCCCTGACTCTTTTAGTGCTCATGAGAAAGGCGTAAAACTGCTTTCTCTTGCCAGAGTCCATGTGAACTTAACTGCAAGTGAGGGGTGCAGGCAATAATTTAACCTAGTGGAAATTAATAGACTTCAATTGGTAAATCCTTGGGCTAGTAGAATTTGCAGTCTATATTTTAGCCACTTGGTGTCGCTGCCAATTCAGTGGAAAACAATAAAACATGATCTTCAATAAATAGGAGACTGTGATTTTAACAGAACATGTTATTATAACTCAGCTTGTGACATTAAGTTTTGTGTGCTACCTGTTTTCCGAAGGTGTATACAATAATCCCCGTCGCACAATTGCCAAGGGGATCAATGCAGCTGCACTTGGGATGTTTCTTCACAGAAGAATGACATTTTATTAAAATGCACAAGTGAAAGGCGAGCAGAATAAACAACAAAAGGACCTAAGAAGAACTCTAAGGGGTATATAACAAACATCACAGTGCTTATAAAAAGAGTTTAAAAGCTTAATTCTTATTATATGATTTGAGATGAAGTCACTGAAAATAAACCAGGCATCTCTGCTGTTATATAAACTCATAAAAAATATTAGTGAAACAAGACAATCAATTAATCCTCTTCCAAAACTCTTGGATTACCTCAAGCAGCTCCCTCATGGTAATTAGTAAAGTGCTGTTTTGGATAACTTTTAAACAAATGCAGATTTTTAAAAGCCTCTGCCTCATTTTATCCTTACCCTTTTTGTGATCTTTGTCCTGCCTTTGGTTTGGATGGAAATGTCATACGATCACAGAGTTCTAAGGATACATTTAGGACATTTATTTACAGCCCCAGCAGTGGCTGGGAAAAGTATATTTTCTCACATGGGAAAAACATACATCTCAACACACGTGGCAACTTACTGGAAAGCCCATCAGCATTTTACAGCAGTTACAGGCATGCGGCAAGAAAGCAAAGTTGTCAAGTCTTCTCTCCAACAGCAGATGGGTGGATGCCTCCTGAAAACTCCTGACAGAGCATCAGCATGGATCTCTGAGAGGCAACGATGAGAGGTGGAGAGAGAGGACCTGGTGATCCATGGTGCTTGGAGAGGGACATGGTGGTGGCAACAGCATTTAGGAGATATGGAAGGGGAAGAATCAGCACTATTCAGGGCAAAAGTAGGGCAAAATACAGTTTTTTTCAAGAGAGCTTTCTTACTGTGAGGCTGGAAGTCACTCAGCTTGAATTCATAGCTGTACGGCTGGTAGACACCATGTCCTCTTTGGGGAAATCCTAACTTTTTAAATGTTGCTGGACCATGGCCAGATCAGATATCGTTTTACTGATTCTCTGACCCAAGTCAACTGGCGATAGTGCACACTAACAGAGCCTGACAAATAACCTGTGGCAGAGTAAACTTCATATTCATACAGAAATTTCTCTCTATTTATAGCCAGCTGCTTTCATTTCTATGGTAAGATCTCATGCAATAGTGAGTTTCAGACATGCGTCTGAATGCAAAGTTTTTGAAAAGAATTTCACAATTTTCTGTTACTTATGTATGACCTCATTTCATTTCCCTGTATTCTGTGGGATCCTGGATTAGAAAAAAAAAATCTTCATGCAATAGCTATGCAGGGTTGAGGACTGATGTTCCCACATAGAATATTCTTCTTGATTCCCTAAATGTAAGCACAGTAGAAGTCCCCAGATTCTCATTAGTTGGTTGGAATGGGTCAGACTAGAAATCAAAGCACTCCACTGAAATAGTTTGGAGTAAGGTCTGGTGCTCTCCTGCTGGGTGTGCACGTGAATGTGGGCATGTAGGTACGTCTAGGCCTGCAGCCCCCTTGGTGGCTCAGCGGCTGGATCACCCTTGGTGGTGAATCCTGGTGGTCCTCCCCTCCATCTCCTTCCAGGAACATCAAGCAGTTTGATATCTGCTCCACGGCAGGAGTCAAGCACCTTCCAAAACAGCCAAAGTCTCCTCAAAACAAAGGTGTCAAGATCACTCGGAGGCTTTAAGGTCTTTTGCGTCTCCCTTGCAAGGACTTGGGCACTATAGGTTGCTTTCAGTGATAGCTGGGACAGGTTTTGGCCGGGCATCGGCGGTTGCTGGAAAAGAGAAGCAGACACTTGAATCTGTTTGCAAATCTATTTGAAGCTGGGCTCTCCCAGATCTATACCTTGATTTCCTTTTCCTTATTAAAGACCTCCGTGCTTACGCTCCCTCTCACGTGCTGCCGTGCAGTGGGTGCAAGGGCAGGCAAGGCCAGTGCCTCCAGCTCCTTCCGGGCTCAGGACACGGGCTCCAACAGCTCAGGCGCTTGGCAGATGGTGGATGCCTGCATTCATAACAGTGGGAAAGAACAATATTTATTTAATGGAAAGTAGAGCAGAAGCGTTGGGGAGGACAGGACTAACACAGCCCAACTGCCCGAGGAGCTGCTCGGCCCATTGCTGTAGTCTCGGGCACCGCAGGTCCGTATGCTGAACAGAGGTGACGGGCTTTGCCCCTCCACAGTGGCCATGGAGAGCCCTGCCCAAGCTCAACTCCGCTTATTTTGAAAGATCTGATGGGAGCAAAAGTTCAAATGCATGGGAGGAGGTCACTTTGGGTGGAGTTTCATTGCTGCCCCATGCAGGCACGCTAGTGGGAGCAGGGATCCGAGATCTCCTGCAAAAAGCCAGCCGAATAAAGCAGTGAGAGATCAGGAGATCCACCAGATCACATGGCGGTGGGGGGATGAGCCTGTCCCCCTTCACGTGTGCAGCTGAGCAAATACTCTGCACGTGTTGCAATCCACAGGGCACCGCGCCAGAGCCTCCTTCACACTGGTTAGATTTCAAATCACGGCACGCAACGGCCGGCGCTGGCCGAAGCTCGCACAGCTCTTGCAGAAAAACAGCGCCCTTGCGTCCTGGCTCACACCGGTTTGGATATTCCTGAAGTGCACTGCAGCCATAGCCAGAGCCCAGCTGCCTTCAGGAGATCTCGTTCTGGCTCTAGAGCAGCAGGGGCTCAGCAGAAAAAAACGAGCCTGACGTGTAATCCGAGTGTCTCCGACGGTCTCCCTTGCTCTGCATGGATGGGCCCAAACTTGGGGCCTGCCATTGCTGCAGGGGAACAAGAAGGCGCTCTCTTTACTGCGCCGAGGCTCATAAGACGATCCCTTTCTCACCTCTAAGCTCCCCATGGTCAATAAGAGCCCATAACTGGGATTTCCATCGCACATATCCTCTGGGAGACACATATATCATCAGTTTGTGCTGCGAGTTTCCTTGCTCCGTGCCTGCCGTGAGCCTGCCAAATCAATGAGTGCTGACAGCTCACTGAAGAAAGGGATGCAGAGCAGAGCCGGGCAGGAATTTTTCAACAAAACAACCTGTCAACACCAAAACATTGAAAGGAGACAATAGGAGCGCCAGTGAAAGTTTAAGGAGGAAGGTATTTCAGAGGGAGACGCCTCCGCCTCCCATGGCACCTGGCAAGGCACGCGGATCTCCCTCGTGACGATGGCACCGCTCGCTTGCTTGGGACGTGGGTGCCTCCCTCCGACCCACCGGAGCTCTTGCGATATGAACGGAGGAGCAAGGACAGCGCCAGGCAGCACTGGCCCTCCCCGCACTGGAGATGAAGCCCGTTGACAGCAGGGCTCGGGAAGCAGGAGGACCTGCCTCTCCAGACGGCGAGACGCTTCCCGGCCCTGCTGCGGCAGGTCTCCGCTTCATCTCAGCGCGAGTCGGCAGCTCCCCGGCCCCGCCGCCTTCAGCAACCAGAAATGTCTATTTTTCTGACATTAAAAAAGTAATTCAGCATATCTGAGCCCTCTTTTTATTTCCAAAACTATGTTTCAAAGCTATGCTTCAATCAAAGACGGTGATAATTTTCCGTCCAGTTTGATGCCGATTTATGTGAATCCTTAAAAGTGAGCTATCCTGGCAGTAGACACAAGTAAAAGTCCCCAACCATCCCAACCAAAAAACTCTCAAAATGTTCTTTTTACTAGAATAAAAAGCTTCCTGAGCCTTGAATATCTTACAACAAGTTTCCAGGATGACATTTTTGAGCGCTGAAGATCAGATTTGACAAAAAGTAAGAGATAAGGTGGATTTAGCATCCTTTGCTAGAGATATTGCAGTCACAGACCCAGTCCAGAAGTGCTTGCCTGGTTTCTGCAGACACTGTTTGAGATGAGCAGCCTGCCTACCACCTCATGCAAAGAAGACCATCCATGTATTAACAAAAGCACTTCCACCAGGTGTAAACAACTTTCCATTAGAGGTGAAGTTCATGATATATTAGACAACCTCACACTCCAACCTTCAAAGATCCAATTTAATTCCTGGAATCAATAGCTCGTGTTACTCATGTGCTTTGCCAAAACCCTGGGATCATGTCCTGCATATTACAGTAATTCTTTCCAGAAGAATTTCGATTTGTAAATAATGAAGAGCTAGTACAACTCCTTCTGTTAGCAGTGCTGCTGGGCCCTTTGCCAGTTTGTAAGCTTAAGAATTTTGGTGTTTAGTGCTCCCATCTGTTCAGAAAGCCTGAGGGTGAGTAGTTATCAAAAGCAATATGGGGTTTTTTTTACTCCATGTCTGAGATTTTATGACACATTTTGTCACAAAACAGGCCACTGGGGATAGGAGATTTCCCTCCTCCAGAGGCGCTCTGCACAGGGATCCGCTGAAGTTCTGCATACTTGGGTGTTTTCTTTTTTTTTTTTTTCCTTTTTATTTTTTGCCCAATTTTGATCTAAACAGTCCAAAATTTACACAGATATCTATTAATTCTCATCTCGATGCCTCACACTGGAATACAACCAAGTGCCTAACGGTTACAAAAGAATTTAAATCCTTGGCAGTGTGTGCTCAGCGCAGAGGAGCTCGATAAACATAGAAACAGCTCTCCTTGCACGAGGGCTTCGAAGGAAGCCCTGCCGTCCAGCCGGGAGGAAACCTCTGTTCCCCAGACGGGCCCTTCAGACAGGGTGCGTGCCCAGCTCGAGGCGGCCAGGTTTGCTCGTCGTGTTAGTGCACGTGCAGCTCCCGGGTCAGCGGCACCCGCTGCCCAAAGAGGTGGGAAGCGCCACTCTGTGTGGAAACCTCTTGCCAGTTCCTCAAAAACGAGGCTGCTTGGGCAGCCGCTTGCAACACAAGTGATCTGCTGGAGGAGAGCAGTCACTGCTTCACCAGAGCAAATATTCTGTGTGCAAAGAGACAGGGAGCTCGACGGGAGGGCGCAGGATTTCAGGGCTACTTTGAGTTACTTGCAGGTGGCTCCCATCACCTCTGGGCACCTCTGGGCACCTCTGGGCACCTCTGGGCACAACAAGGGCAGAGCGGGGCTGCAGAGGGCAAAGCAAACCGGAGCTTTGCTGGCAGGAAACCTCCTCCCATGCCCCAGCATCCCTGTGTTCTCCTCCGAAGGGGACACAGGCTGAGCACAGCTGGTGCCACCGCGCTACCCAGGAGCAAAAGGGGCTTTTGCAGTGAGATTGCCGTCTGTGAGGTGATTCACATGGTTAAAAAGAAACCCAACAAAGCCATTTTCATCTGCTATTTTGTTATGTTTCGTTTGCTCTTTTTCTGTGAAACATCCTGGCACTGCAACCAGCAGTTTTGAACACCAGTGAAGTGCCCAGGATTTGCAGAGACTGTTTGCGTCTTCCCTCTGCTTTTTATTTTGTCAGGAAAGGCTGGTTGTACAAATTAAGAAGCTGAACTCTTGTACTGGGCAAAATAAGGAAAAAGCTCAGAGAGGACTTAGGTCATAAGTACATTTTTAACTGTTCATTAAAGACTGCAGTTTAGAAACCCGAGGTTGCTTCGGGGTTTGTTCTTGGTCTGTTTTAACTCAGTGGACTTACTACTGTGACAACTAGGAGCGGGACCCTACATGTTTAATGAAGCTTCTGATTTCTTAGAAGTGTCAATTGGAATAGTTTATGTTAAGCGAATCCAGCAAAACAAGGTGTTTTTATACAGTTGCGTTTTTTGTGTAGTGGAAACCAGGGGGCATGCAAATTCCATTCAACTCCTCAAGTTAAAATCAGTACCAGGAATTCAAAATCCAAATAAGCTTATTCTTAGAAACTTGGCGTGGCAGGCACAAGGTGAGAAACAAGTGTGACACGTTGTCCTGAGAA
This sequence comes from Nothocercus julius, assembly GCA_013398735.1. Taxonomy (NCBI): domain Eukaryota; kingdom Metazoa; phylum Chordata; class Aves; order Tinamiformes; family Tinamidae; genus Nothocercus; species Nothocercus julius. The sequence goes on from VZSV01000080.1 coordinate 1,310,695, forward strand.
AGAGCTCCAAGGAGTCATTCCTTAACTTCCTTTTATCTCCAAATCAGTCAATTTACATAGTCATCAGAGTGTGCTATCTATGTAGCTATCTATAGACAAAACTGCACAATAACACTGAATACCACATTCTGCTGGCTTCCCATGTCTGCTCTTGCATTGTAATATCCCCACTGTTATGAAGCAACTGTCATTGACACCCCACACATCCATCAAACATTTTAAAACGAAACAGTCAGGATCATTAAAAAAAAAAATTATCAGCTGTAAATGTCAAAGCAGCTTTTCTTGTGCACTGGCACAGGGCACCCCAGTCGTAGCAAACCGGCACAGCCAGAGCTTGATTACCCTCCTACTCAGTTAAGGTGTAAGGGGAGTCTTCCTTGTCAGTGCAGTTCATCTTCCTCATATTTTTGATCAAACCTTCCAACTCCCTACAATTAAATAGGCTTTTGCCTTCCAGACCCCAGATCTGTTTTTCTTACTTTTGATAGAGCAGCTGTGTTTGGAGGTTTCAGTTTTGGCCGTTTTATGTGTATGCAAGGCAAAGATGCTGCTTTTCTGAACATCCCAGCTTAGGAAGGATCACTTGGAAAGCTGTGAGAAGAGTTTGAAGCCAGGGCCTGCGTGGGATCGGGGCACCCTGTTCCTCTCTGATTTAAATGGGAGGTGCAGACTTTACCCTTAGAGGACAAGGTCTCAAAGGCAAGAAATTGCATATTTAGGGTTTTACCCTTAAGCTGGTATAAATCACCGTAATCCCAGCTACGTGTGCGTCTCCCGTAGGAGTAACCCAGCGGACGCCAGCCGGTGGCAGAGGCAGCCCCAGGCACAAACCTCCTTTTCCCCTCTCTCTTCCCGGTTTCAGCTTGGGCAGAGCTGTACAAGGTGTCCCCAGCGGTGCCTTCTGCGTCATCCTGATGCCGCGTGGCGGCAGGGGCGTCATGCAGAGAAGGGCAGCGCCACCAAGGTGCCTCTCAGCCAAGGGATGCTGTGGAGAAGGTCTCTTCCACCAGCCAAGAAAACACATCTGCCCTCACTGCGGCATCAAGCATCCATGCTTGGTGTTATCATTTAGAAAGCTTAACTTCCTGGAAATTAACAGAACATTTCTTTTCCAAGCATGAGCATAGCATACGCTCGCCATCCAAGAGATGAATCCAGGCTTTGCACCATGGTGCTTGCCATCTGTGGCACTTCGATATGAATTCTGCACTTGATCTCTTGGCGTTGGAAGAAGTAAAGATTTTTGATTTTTTTCCCTGGTGTCTTTTTTTTCCAATCTTAAAATGAGTTCCAGGAGCTCCTGCTTTACTTAGTTGAATTCTAAATTAAAGACACAAACTTTGCAGCCACCAGCTAGGCTAGCAAGCCCAAGCTCTGGGTTGCATGTTAGCAACATTTTCTTTAAAGTCTTGAGAACTGGCACGGTCCTCCCTTCTTAAATGTGCTCTGGCTTGGTGGGGAGTGCCAAGGGCACAGGGAGCTCCCACTGGGAATGGCAAAGCTCCAGGAGTCTGTCTATATAGAGAGGAGATTTTGACAACAGCTATAGCTGGTGAGATAGGTATGAAGGCAAATTTAAGTAAAGGTTTTAGCTGCAGGGCTGCTGTAATGCTCCAGATTAAAACCCACCCACAAAAAAATCTTTCTGTGATGAAATGTTTTTTGTTAGTAAGGCACTACAATGTTCCAAAAATTGCTTTTAAATATCAAAAAGACATGAAATTCAACACACAGAAAAAAAAACAATTACACCATTTTAGAACAGATTTTTTAAAGCAGTTTTTAAGGGACACTGTCAATTAGAAAATTATTAGAGAATTATTCAAGTTATTATTACAAAAGTATTATTAAAAATAAAATAAAGAATGAAAAGCACTTTTTTGGTGCTTTTATTGGTTCTTCAGGATGGAAGCATCCTCCTCCTCCTCCTCACCATTTTAAGAAGCAGTTTCCTGAGAAGAAGAACTGGTGAGCTCTGGCTGTGCCATGGTGACTAATAATATTCTGCCTCCAATAAGGTGCAAGGTTTGACTGAAGCATTTCCTACAACTGGAATATTTATACTTTCCTTCTCTGGCATGGCTTCCCTTAATACCTAGTGATAGTGTTCAGAGCTCATTCTAAAAGCACAGTTTGGGGTCTTTCTCCTCCGCCCTGTCACATAAGATGGTATAACTTGTAGGAATTTAATATTTTAAAAAATTCTACATCCTTCTTTGATAAGGCTGCAATTTGCCAAAAGTTATCACAGAGGACAAGGAGAAAGACAGACCTCCAGGCTCTGTAACCACATAAACAGATGGATTTCTGTAGGAAGCTCAACTAAACATAGGTTCTCTGCAAGCTCTTGCTGCATAAAAGTCCTATAGAAGGAGCAGGATATCTGCACCGAAGGGCTACGCTAGAAAATGGTGAAACCAACTTAAAAGTAAGGTCAAAAGCTCCAAACACACTCTATGACACTGACTCTTTCCAGTCTAGTCAGACTGAGTGTCGCTTGTCCCTCCTGTTCATCTAGAAGAAGACTTTTGAGATCACCGTGTTTGTTTCCTTCTCTGTGCTTTTCCTATGCCCTTTTCCCCTCATTTTCCTTTTCTTCAAGACTCACGCAGGACTGGGCGCACTCACACAGGTTCAGCCATTCGACCCTTGGCTTTAGGCTGCAGTTTCCAGCACTGCCACCAGTTCGGACGATGCATAGATAGGAACACGCGCTTGAAACGCCAGAAAGGAGGCAGCCGGGGTCAGGTGAGGTAACGTAGTGCCGTGCGTGTAGGCAGTGGGAAGCAACCTAGACTGTGAATCCTGGCTTAGCTTTGAAGCAATCTCCAGCGACATGGAGGGAGTTGCTCTGGATTTATGATGCTGTTTGTGAGAGGGTAGTTTGGCCCTGCGCCTCATGGCTCAGCCTTCGTAAGGCATCTGAAACATCATCTTGCTGTGCTTGCTTCTACAGGATGAAGGCAGCTGCTGAGATTTCACCATGTGAATAGCTCTGAAACCCGTTGTGCAATCCCCGTGATTGATGCTCGCGAGCGCAGCTTGGGCGGCCCCGCGGTGGCCGGCTACACCAGCCTTCCTTACGCACCGTGGGGCTGACGGTATCGGCGCGAGCGCTGCTTGGCGGTGGCTCATGCTCTGTCGGATCAAGCCAAAAGGAGCCGCTTCAAAGCGAGGATGTGTGGAAGGCAAAAATCCCTGGCTCGCTCTCCTGGAGGAGCAGGAGGAACGCTGGCGCGCGTGCGGCTCCTCTCCCACGTGCTGCCTCTCCCCAGCTTTCCTCACTTAGACACTAACAAGCTGCCTGGTGTAGAAATGGGAGCTTCGTGTAGCTGTACAAGCTCTTGTACAACTCGCTGCTTGTTCTTGCCGAGGAGTCTTTAAACGTCGCCGCAGCTTGCTGTGAAAGCAATTAGAGGTCAGGTTGCTGTAGCTGAAGATTTATGGCCAGGGCAAAGGCGGGTGGTTTCACTGGAAGGACTTAGTGTGTTTCGAATCTGTGACAGTTTGTTCCCAGCGAACGCACTTAGAGTCGCAGGCTCTTGCGAACTCAAGCTGCAGAAAAGAAGCCACCTCAGAGCATGCGCTTCGCCCCCGGGCTAGCTGACTTCTCAAAAGCCGCTGCTTTGGCCTCTCCTCCCTCTAAAATCATAGAAATCGTGCAGCAGATTCAACCAAACCAAAGTGTGCCCAGCTTGCCAGGAGTCTGTGGTGAAAACTGGGTTTATAGCAAAAGCCCAGCAGAAGGTGAGTCCCACTGGGCTTTGTTCATAGAGCCCAGAGCCCTAATTAAGCAAGAACCCGATGCAGAAAAACCAATGCGGCTTCGTACCCATAAAGCTCTACTAGGAAAGAGTGAAGCATCCACCCAGTTCCCACCAAATTAAAGACATATTTATAAGCAGAATTGTTTCTAACAAGAAGACAAATCTCATCCTTGTGTAACTGTCCTGAGGTCAACGGAGAAGCCCAAGGGATTAATTAAAATCAGAATTTCCATAAAAGTTTCCTATGATGTGCCAGCTGCTCTTAAATGGGGAAACACGTTAATGGGCTCTGAGAAAATATGTTGCAAGATCAGCTCCCTTTTTTTCCAGCAATCCTGATTTTCACAAACTGACACTTTTTTTTTCCTGAAGGCATAGTACACCTTTGTGCAGTTGGGAAAAGAAAAAAAAAAAAAGACCTACTACACATTGGATGGATTTTAAATCTTTGGTTTATTCAAGCATTTTTCTAGATGTTCTGGAATCTCTTTTCTTTCTGGTTATTATTTGCAGAATAGTTCTTGTTTTGTAGAAAAAGATAAGGGAATTATAAAAGTCATTGATTAAAAATGCTTACTATTTTGGTTAACTATACTCAGAAAATAAAGTAAGAATGTAAATGCAGTTTTAGTCTCAATTCATCTAATTCTTTGAGGCAGATTTCCAATGCAACCTTTCATGGTTACGTTTTTTAAATTATTTCGAAAAACAGTGTGCAATATTGATGTGAATTACACTTTTTCTTTAAACAATTCTTTCCAGCAGACTGATTTCTATAGTTTCTTTTTCATTTAACAAAGAACATTAGGTCTATAGAAATCTATTAAAATAATTTTAATGAAGAAATTTAGTCATTTGAAGGAATATTCTCACAGCTTCTCTTATTCGTTGTAGCAAATTTAAGAAATAGCTCATTTCAAATTTGCCATATATTAATAATCTTGCAGCATGAGTGATTTTCCTTCAAATTTTCTTTACTGTTTATATAAATTAACTTTGTTTATGAGCCCCCCACAATTCCCAGAGTTTCCATTAAACAATCGTTTATGTAAAAGAAAAAAAAAAGAAAAGAAAATCTATTTCCATTTCAGCATGTCATGGTGTCTTGCTATTTGTTTTAAATCTCAGCAAGTTGTACTACATTAATATTTTCTAACAGTCTTTCATTCCCAGATCTTGTTTTTTTTCCAACTCCAAAAGCAGAAGACAAATACAAAATGCAGAGAAGCTGTCAGTTGCTGGAGCAAAGCCGTAGGATAGAAGCATTAATACAGGGTAAAAATAGCAGCAATTGAAGAGCTCAGATTTTACTCCTCCAAAAACTGAAGATTTCAGCTTCTCTTTCAATCTCTGCTCTCCTTCTTTTTGGAAGAAATGAAGACATCTCTAAAACATAGAGTTATTGAAAGACATGCATGAGGCACCACTGTAGTATATGGCAGAAAGATACAAGAAGAATTGTAGAAGAAGGGACACCCTGCTTTATATTTGTAGACCTATTTTGTGGCACAACAAAAGATCTCTATAGAAACATTATATCCCGCAGCCCAGTTCCTGGAAGTTTAAGAACTGGCTGCAAACTCTTATAGCTGGTTTATTACATAAAATCATAATGACTTACTACTGACTATTAATTTTAAACTGTAAGAAGCTCTACTTTAGGAATGTCTTGACTGGACCTTCAAGGGCTTGTTTTGTACAAACAGAAAGACAGCTTCTGAGCTGAGGCCAAATCCATAGGACCTCAGGCCTTGTCCTTCAAAACCAAGCATTTCACATACAGATTCTTTTCTGTATGCGGTTGCTTGCGTGCCTGCTGGCTTGGTGCAATCAGCAGTCTACTTTTCTCCAGGCGGAGCCTGTCTCATATTTGGAGTAATGATAGGCAGCTGACGAAAAAATCCTTGATCCAGTTGCCGGTTGTATTCAGCAGGAGTCTTTTATGCCACCAGTTTTGGTTGAGTTAGCTCAGAAGGACAGGATTTTCAAGACCATCCAGCACTGGCATAACTGTGCTTTTTCCAAGCACAGTTTCCTCTAACATCCAAGGGAGAAGATCCAAGCGGATGATGGATCCTTTAGCAGTGCCCCCGTGCTCCAGCACAGATAACACAGTCCCCAGCATCTCGGGCCTCTCCACTTTTCGGGGTGCTGGGGTCAGTGGCCACTGTGCTGCAGCAGGACAGAGCCATCCACAGCTGCAACAACAACAACAAAACATATAAAAGGGGCAATAGAGCAAATGTCCAGGAAGAAAATTTGAGGGCGACATTAGGCAACGCTTGTTGCCTCCTGGAAAGTGTCTTGGGGTATCCCAGCCTTCAGCCTCCTCCCATCTCTTTCTTCCTCTTGCCTCCTACCTTCCCTACTTGCCTGTCTAGTCCAGATTCTCCAAGATGCTCTGGGAATGGATACCTCATTCCTCTGCACGCAGGCTGTTTTCACTGCTTCTGCATTCGCAGAGCACATGAGGAAGGACTGCAAGGAGGAAGGCACGAATGCAAAATGAAGCCAAACCTCATTCATCATATCACAGCATGTCTTCATATCCCAGTGCCAACTCAGTGCAGGAAAGAACAAGTCAAGGTATGAATGGCCCATAAACCCCCAAGCCACAAATCTGTACACGCAGATCAATGTGGAAGGATTTCTGGGAGCCCGTAAGCCGAAAGCAGTCCTCGGAAGGCATGTATCCAGTATAATAACTTCTTCAATAGGACAGCACTAATACCTTGGCAGAGCCAGCAAAACTTAATGATGATTTAATTTCCATTTCCATCAGGGTGCTTTAAAACTTTCATGCCCTTCAACATAACTTTAATAATTGCTTCCCAATAACCACTGTCTTTAGGTGTCTCTCATGCATTTCCGGACTTGTGGCAGGTCTTACTTTACCCATTCCATTAGTTTTACCCAATGTTAATTTAAGGAATATGCAGTAACCAGGAAGCAGCAGCAATTCCTTCTTCTAATCACTCCGTAAATTATACAGCAATTGTATGTTGGAAATGGCCTCATATTTTCCTAATTTTGCTGGCTAACATGAAGAATAATTCTGTTGCAGACTGCAACATATAAATACCTAGGAAGAATTCAGCTGGAGCCTCTAACCACCAAAGATTCCTGTGCTGTGTGCAGCTAAAATGGAGCCCATATCTGTAAGTAACAAATTATATTCTAACAGTCACCTGTATGGACGAGGTATCCCAGAATGCATAATGCCCAGGGCTGATAAAAATGACTAAGTAAAGATGGCATGGATAAATACTGTTTATATGTGGTGACTATATGCCCAAAATAACACCAGGATAAGCCAGGATATATCTCTGCTAGCATTTTACCATCATTAAATACTCATACAAGTATATTTTTGGCATGTTAGAAGCGTGCATAGGTTGGTATTGCCAGCACCTGATTCAGGAGCAGTGATAGAGCCAGTTAATACTTTTCTAGCTAAGCATAAGCACTTCTTGCCACCTCTTTCCCTTTAATTCTTTCTGAATACAATGAAGATTTGATTTGGTCACTGCTAATTTGCAGATTTTTAACAGGAAAGATTTTCTCTGGCATCTCATAAATCTTTTGAAAGTGCAAAGTTACCTTTCTTGCCACCTCTGACTACTTCTTTTTACCACCTTTAACTTCTGCTTATGGTAGGCAGCCATGAGGATTATCACGTTAGTACAGACTTTGAGTGAAGGATTTTGCTGCGGAAATCTTTTTCTAGTAACTTAAATTTCTGACTGTTTCATAATGAAGTGCTGGAAAGGTGCCAGCACTTTGAACAAGATGGTTTGGATAGTGATTACATTGCTCTCAACTTCTTTTTGCATCAGATACTGCTCCTGAGTACTCGGCACACATCCCTGGTTTCTGGTCTATTGGCTCATGATAAACACACTCCTAGTTGGTATGGGATTAGCATGTGAGCAGGGTTTGTAAATAAGAAACAAAACACTTCTCTTTTGATAAAATGAAAAATGGACTCTTTTAGTTCACAGTTTCACAAAATGTGGATAGAAGTCTTGTTTAATTGATACAAGTTTCTGATGCAAAAGGGATTTGATTGATTCCAAGGATGCTTGGAAAATACAGTTCTGGGGGCTCCTAAAGAGGAGAATCTCTGCAAATGTACAACGTTTTTCTGAAAAATGTCTCCTAATCCTAATCCTCTTTCAAGAAGATGGCGCTTTCCCTCTGTTTTTCCACTGAAATTACACATTCCACAGTGGACTGTCATTTCAAATTAAAACATCACTGCAGAACATGAGCTGTCTTCGCCGAAGCAGAGTTTTTATTTCATAATTATTTTGCTTGGGTGTCAAAGTAGTTCCTTGAAATCCAGCAAAGCTCTTAAACACAGGCTTATTTTAAGCCTGTATGCGAAGCACTTTGGGACCAATGATGCTGTTCATATAGAAAAAAGATAAATACCTGCTTAGGTGCCCTGCTCAGGTGCCCCGCTCATCCTTAAGGCCTCAATTCAACATTTATGCACCTGAACGTAGAGCACAAAATCTTTAAAGCAAAAATACTTTCGCCATAAACAACATGCCTGGGAAGTAGCAGTATTAATAAAAACTCCATGCAGATATCGCAAGCAGTGAATGCTGTAAGTAACAACACGGGATGCCTTGATGGCCATTAAAGGGGAACCTGATATTTCCATAGTTTGTATAAAACAGACTGTGGTAGGCCAGAAACCGGGAGGGTTACTACTTACTTTTGATATAGCTGTTGCACCTCATTGCATTTGCCTCTTAAACCTCTGTTAGAGGCAGATGGAGTTTCAATAAAATCAGAAAAAAACTGTGCTTGCAAAGTATTACTGCCTGATGCGTATATCCATTTTCAGCAGTTGAAGACACCTCCAACAGTCCCTTTTTCAGCTCGCTACTTGTGATTTACTGACTGATTTTGTTGCTCCCTTTGTGCAGCTGAGGGGACATAATTATTTAAAATGGAAAAGAGAGATCTTCTAATAGAATTTTTGCTGCAGATAATTTCTGCTTTATAGTCATTTATTTCACAATTCTCTAACATCAAGAAAGATATACTGACTTGCAGAGAGAATAAAATGACATAACCGTAATGAAAATAAGCAATAAATAATGAAGGATCTACCAGCAAATCAATCATTTTTTCAATTGTGTAGTTTCAGTATTATAAAATCCAAATAGAATTTGAGCCATCACTTGCAAAATGCATCAGAGGCTCTTGTGATGGTAGGGAGCCAAGGCAGGATTTATTCTCCTTTTAAAGCAAAAAGTCTCTGAGAAAAAAAAAAAAAGATTCACCCCATCCAGCCCCAAAAGGAGTGCTTTGTTTCAACTGCAGGTGATTTCGTCCCCTTTCCAAGCCCTCTCCGTTGGTGTTAAAGTGTCAAAAAAATGCAGAGTCCAGACATTTTCCGTGTGAAATGTTTAAATGGAGCTCTCGCCGCTGCTGGAGCCAGGCTTTGCGTTGCTGTGCCTGCCTCCTGGTTGGGACAGAGATGCTCTACCACGCAGCTCTGCACGCCGACCCCTGCTCGCGCGCGTGTCGCGTTGGCTTCTTTTACTACCCAATTGCCCCTTATTTGTCAACGCCTGATGAGGAAGGATCGGAAGAGGCATTTCTGCTTGGTTTTATTTACTTATTTCATTTTTAAGTGATGGGACTCAGGCAAGGAGGACGAAGGAGGAGCTGCCGGGCTTTCTGTTCGGAAGACGGACACCAGAGAGCAGCAGCTCCCAGGAGTTGGAGGACAATCTAGGCACTGCGCTCCCTCCGGAGCCGCCGTTCCGCTGGAGCCTGGGGAGGAAAGCAGGGTTCAGGCCAGTTCTTCCAGCTCAAAGTAGGATTTTTGTCATCCAAAGCGACAGTGAGTGCTCTGTTGACTAAAGTTTTAACATCTCTAGACCCTACTCCTTGCCCCCTTGTGCTATTCCCATCTCTTTTAAGGCTTTTTGAGCCCACAGAGCTTAAATGCTTGAAAGGGAAAGTGCAAATCCCTGTGTCAGGCACGGTGCAGGGGCAGCCCAAAGTGGACCCAGTGCCCTGCGAGTGACCCCGGTGCTGAGCCTTTAATGCCATTACAACCTGGCCGTGACAGCCCAGGCCCTGTCATTAGCGTCAGGGTTAATTACTGCCTGCCCGCCCACCACGCTCGGGGTGGTTTCCCCCAGCTGCAGCTGCAGTTCCCTCTCCCCTGAGCTCTCCCAAAGCCTGCGAGAATCTCGCTCTTTTTCACTCATTTATTTACTTATTTTTCATTTTAATTCATTGTTAATTTTTTTAATTTAGTGCTAATGCACCTGAGCCTGGGCGCAAGCAGCAGGCCAGCAGCCCCAGCAAAGCTCTGTAACTAACCACTAACGTGACCAAAAGCCGCAGGGAAGGTAAGGGGGCGATGCCGATTAGAGCGGGGGAACGTCTATCCCATCTGGCCATGGCAGATGCTTCAGGAGAGAATATGAGAAACAGGCCTCGCACAGTCCTGACATTATTATATTTTCCCCATTTCCGGAAATCAGTGGTTAGGGATTTTCTTGCGTTGGATGGTTGCGTTTAGCAGCCGCAAAGCTCACCCCATGGAGTTGCCTGAGCTTGATTTGAACCTCTTCTGTTGTTAAACCTCCATGACGTCCCGTGGCAATTCCACAGTTGCACTATGTGCTGTGGGGAAAAATATTTCTTCTTTCTTTTCTTTTTTCTGCTGCGTGGTCCTGGTTCTTATGCTGGGAAAAGCAGAGCTGGTCCCTCCTCCCCTTCTCTACATCTTTCAGGATCTTTGTGCATTTCTGATGTATCCTGTTTGGACCATATTTCTTCCAGTGTTTTTTTTTTTCCCCTCAGTTTTCTTATATTAATCAACCCTTTGCATAGAAACTTCTGCTCATTTTTGTTAACTTCTTCTCTTAAGTTTTCTAATTCTTTTTGCCTCCTTTTCAAAAAAGAAGTTTACCCTATCTCTAAGTAAAACAAGAGTGGTTTTGGTTCTGTTCTCTACTGCTCTCCTAGTCCACCTCTACCACCAGTTGCCTTTTCGACAACTGAGGCTCTTCAAGCATGAGGTTGAATGGTGCTTTCTATTTTATGGCCTGCTTAGTGTGACACAAGAGTGTGAAATTCTGCAGTCTTTTAGTTTCAATTGCCCTGAGTAATTCTGAAACATCGGCAAATGTTCTCCCCTCTCTGTTCCTCTGCTTTCTTAGGCAGTTTCTGGATGTGCTGGAGAGCACAGTCCCCTCCGGGATTCCCAGGGCAGCGGGGAAGCCCTGGCCGTTTATTCCTGCCATCCGGCCTGACCCTTTTCAGCAGCTGTTAATGCGCAGGACACGTGCGCTGCAGCTAGGTCTCTTTGAGACTATTTTGCAAGGGATATTGCAGAAAGCTTCGGGAGCCCAACCATAACACGCTGCTCAATCGCCCTTTCAGAGGGCTGTGCTAGAGGCACGATTTCTTCTTGGGCAAACTCCGCGCGCTCACCTCCAGCAAGCTGGATTTATTCACGTCCGCTAATTTTGCCCGTTATTATAACTTCCAGCAGTTTGCCTCAGAAGGGAAGTCAGATTTACTATTCTCTGGTTTCCTGGCTCCCCTCCGGAGATTATTTCAAAAATTGAGGCCACGTTTGCCACCTTCCGCTCCTCTGGAACGCAGGCCAATGTAAGCGATAGGTTACACGCGGCTGAGAAAAGTTCAGCGATTTTTAAGTCTGAATTCCCTCAGATCCCCCGAGTGACTGTTACTTGCTCCTGGTACTGCGTTGCTATTCATTTCACTGATTTGCTCTAAAATCTCTCTACTGACACTTCAATCTGAGACAACCCCACAGCCACATCCTTGCAAATAGTGACTTGGCTGGGCAAAAATCCTCAAGCTTTTCTGTGCTGAAGGCTGGTGCAAAGAATGCTTTGGGCTTTATATTTTTATTTTTATTATTATTGTTTTGCTATGGCATTACTTCTCTCAACATCTATTCTGTACCTGGTTTACCTGTCCATCCTTCTAACTCTCTAATAGTCTTCTTGTTTCTGGTATGTTTGGAAAGGGCTTTACTGGTTTTCATGGTATTTGCTAGTGGCTTCTCAAGAGCATTTTAGCATGCACTCTTATACTTTTGCATTTAACTACCTCATTGGAGATAACTCCCTCATTTGGAGATAACTCCCACGTTTTGAAGGGGTTTGTTTTCTTTTCAATTCTAGTCATTTCTTTTACTCAGGTATTTCATCATGATGGGTATTGCAGTTTTGATTTTCAGTCTTGACTTTGACTCCTTTGAAGGTGAGGTACATTTCCAAAAAGCCTCTGGTATCATGTCTGTAAAAAAAATCTCCTCTTAACAAGCTTCCTTGTTTTTGTTTATCCCCCTTCTTTAAGTGCAATGTGAGACTTTTTGATATTTTTCATCTACTATAATATTGAGCTTTGGTATCTTAGGCGCTACAGGGAGGATTTTCTGCAATTACATCTTGAACAGAAAGTTGCATAATGCCCACGAAATACTTCTTGTCTTGTACATCTCTGACCAGTTTTCTCAAGACACTGTCATTTAAGACGTCTAAAACTTTTGTTTCTATATGATGCCTGTAGTGGCATTTGTCCATTGTCACAGGGCTGGGCAATGGCTGAAATTTCCCATTATTGTTCCAGTGCTGATCCTGCAGGCTCTTCCCACCATTGTGCTCCTCTGGGGTGGACTGTAGCCCTTTTCTTAGCTTATTCCTATTAACCCTCAATTTCAACCCAGAGTGGTAGTCTCGGATTTGCTGATATGGCTGACTTGCATCGTTGGGCTGGCAAAGCTTTCTTCAACACACATGCTGTTCCTCCGCTGCTATTGCTGGCTAATGCAGTTTTTCCCCTCAGTCTACTTCATTTGCTCCTCCTCGTTCACATACTGCCTGACAGTGCCTTCTTTTAGAAGTAAGTACTTCTGTTCATCTGTCGCTGCTTTTAGACTGCTAACTTTTGCCTACAGACTTCATACATTTTTGCTTAGTCCCACTGAATGCTCTATTTGATTGGACTTCAGTCGTTCTTCACTTCTTCCCTCATGATTTTGCCAAATTCTTTTGCACACTTTCTTTTCTAGAAGACAGAGATTAAATTACTTCCTCCCCAAAAGGTTAATAATCCTAGATCTCGTTTTCATTTTTTTGTTTCACTTTTCTGTTTTCATCTTTCTTCTCTCTTCCTATACATCTCTAATTTTTTGAAGTGAATTTTCATAAACTTTGTTCCACATGCAAAATAAAGCAAAGAATGACATTAGGCTAATATTAATGAGGCTCGGTGTATAAGCTGCTCTGTTGAAATAAAGATAGAAATTGTATTCTGCAATAAAGTATCCTTGTTCTTTTCTGATTTCTTTGATTACTGAAAGTAATCCAGTAACAATTCAAATAATCTCCGTGGCCGCGGTATGACCTTATTTAACAAAATCTGAACTGCTTATTGAAAGGCAATGCAATTAAAGCAAAAATAGCCGCACTGGATTCCGTTGTAAATGCATGCATCTTTAAAAGATTTAGGAAAGACCAAAGCAAGTTATGGGGGCACAAGTTAATTCAAATTACACATACCAGGGACCACATTTCCAAGCCATTCATTCTGACACACAGAATCCCTTCTTTTCTTTTCTTTTTTGTTGCCCCAGTGAAGCGCACTTTTATTTTAAGCGCTCGCCTGGTAAAGCTTCCCCGGCTTCGGCAGGGCGGCCCCATCCTGCCAGGCGTTCGGGTCCAGCGCCCGCAGCGCCGGCACGTCCCCGCTCAGCCCCAAGGGCCGGGGAGGCCGGCTCCTTGCTCCACGTAAAACCCAGAAATTCTACATAATTGCCTCTTTCCTGACAATTTTTAGCTGAAAAATATTTGTAATGACAGACAATACTCTGTATATGCCTGTATCTCTCTCTCTATAAGTATACATATGTAAAAAAACATACACACGCTTGCACACACACATACGTAAGTATGGGTAGCTATAAAACATACAGAAACACGCGTATAAACGTGTGTTGGCCCTTTGACATAGCAAACCACAGCCCATACTTTGAAGAGGAGAACAGAAAGAGAGGCGAGCTTTTCCAGGCAGCGGCTGTGCAGCGGAGCACGGCCGAAGGAGGTGAAGGGCAGCAGCAATGCTCGAAAGCGGCAGGAAAGCGAATAGTCAGCCCTGTAAATGCCGAGGCAAAAAATGAGCGTTTCCCAAGGAACGATCTTTCCCTGCTTCATACTGAGTCCGAGGAAAAGTCTCCAGATGTTTTTTTTTTTTTTTTTTTTAAGTAGCAATTTATTTAACCTGTTCCTGGTTTTAGTTCATTTCAGCTTACAAAGCTGCAAATGTGTGTGTGTGTGTTCAGCCTTTGTATGTATAGACACATTAATCTACCATCTATCTTTGTATCTCTGAGCACAATGCTTTTCACAGACAATATACCTTTATAATTTAAAGGGACGTCAAACCAGGTATAGATATGGAAAAGTCCAAGAGTGTTGTTTTATTTTACACTCCAACATTTTTCTTTTTCTGGGGCAATAAACCTGAAACACCATTGCTGAAGCTGGCGGCAGGTAAGGCGAGTGGTCGCTTACCTTGGGAAGAAAGGAAGGAAGGAAAAAATCCCAGATGTCCTGTGAAAGCCAAGCTAGTGTACAAGCAAGGGGAAAAAGAAACTAAGAGAAAAGGAAGGTATAATTCCCTTTTGGTGGGACTCGTCCAGCCTGTTCTTGCTCAGCTCGCTGTGTATTTTAGACATTGTCCTTATGTGGTCCATTAGCAGCAGCCAGTCCCAAGGCTGCGAAACGACTGAGACGTTTCTGTGGGATCCTTGTCAGCAACAGGCAGGAGAAATTTTTCCAGGTTCTACGACTGGGTTTTATAGCAGGAGACTTTTCCTATTTAAAATAAATGCACTTTAATATCTTTAGATTAAATGTGTTTAATGAATTATCATGACCTGTGTTAACTCCTAATCTTAAGTAATTAAAAAACTTTAAGTTATGTAAGGAGAACTGTGTGGGCTGTATATATTTGCTGAATTGGAATTTTTATAGAAAATCAATTAACTGATGAAATAATGAGCTGAGCTCTGGAAACAGTTTTTCTGAAGTATTACATTTCTTTTTGGCAAACCTATGTCTCTTCTGCTAGAAGGATATTTTCTTCATATCGGATTCATTCAATGCAGTAACATAATAGAATTTGAGAACCCAGCTGGGATTTGGGGAAAAAAAAAAAAAAAAGCCAGGTTTTCCCTTCCAATTTATTTACAAAAATGAGGTGTGAGAGCGTCTAGCTTCGCTAGAATTCTGAAGAAGATGGTGATGAGACCTCATCAGCTCTGTGAATTAACTCTGAATAATGCTTTCTTTGCTTAATGTGCTGCTTTGGTCTGACTGTGTCCCATGTTCACATCAATTTTTTTCTCGCACATTCCGAACAAGGATTGTATTTTTAAGCTATGCAGTTAATACGTGTGCAGTATATCATCTTGGCTACCAAAAAGGAAATACCAGTTTTGGTTATGGGCTACTTTTAGTAACAAACCAGCATATTTTAATAGCTACCAACCAGTGAGAATTAATCCGGCTGCCGGAAAATAAATCTAAAATCCAAACACGTGTAGAAGTTTAAAATCAAATTGAGCTGGATCACTTGATTTATGAATAAAACAAACTTACTCCAAGTCACTGTAGACTGCGGCGCCGTATGCAGGCTCTGAAAGCACAAGATTTCTGCTGGTTGTGAGTCCCCAGACTGGTTCAGTCAGGGCCACGGTGCCCAGGGTTTTGCCCGTCTGTGCCTGTGGTTTGCCTGCCTGGCATCCTGGCCAGGAATGGTTTTGACCAGCCTGTGCTGCTTTGAAATATCCAGAAGATAAAAAACTTCTGCCAAACTAATAGACATAGTAAAGATTCTTTAGACTCAGGTATTAGAAAAGTTAGTTGCAGACTTCACTTCGGAAAATATACATTTAAGAGACAAATTCTATTTTAAAGCTTATTAGGCTCTATATTGTTTTCTTTTCAAAGGAGTAAGTTGTTGAATTTTACTAGAGGCAACTAGTGCTGGAGTTACAGATTTGAAGGCCAGACTAACCAGCAGATGCCTGAGCCTGTCCTCCTGCCTCCCGGGAGCACGCTTATTCCGCCCTGCAGCTCCGGGCTTTTGGGTACTCCAGTTTGCCCCTGATTAAAAGATGCACTCCCTGAAGCCCTCCAGTTGCGCTAGGAAGACCTCAAGAGGCGAGAGCGTCACCCTGCCCGCAATGGGGCCAAGCGGCTGTGTGTCCTTCGAAGGGGAGGTCTCGCGCTCTCCCGGCCCGGAGGGGAGCGAGCCGGGCGCCCCGGGAAGGTGCCGTGCCCGGGAGGCCGCTGCAGCTGCCCTGCCTCCGGCTTCCCTGGGCCGGAGGGAAGCAGCTTGTTCAGACTGGATCCACGTAGTTTGTTCATTGCGCTTTGCTCTGCATCCTCCCTATAAGCTCCTTAAACACAGAGGCATTTCATAGAAAACCTCTGACAGGTCCTCAGTTGGTTGTGTTGGCTGTTCACTACTCCACTGGGTTTTCGGAGCATTTCCTGGACATGATGAGCCTGAAAACATTGCAGAGAATAGCCCCAATGTTGCAGGAAGCCCAGGGAGTCCTTGTTTTTCCACCCCCTGCCCTCCAACTGAATTGGGAGCAGTTTGGTTGCTCTGACAGTTCCCCAGGGAGTAATTCCCTCCACAAAGTCACCTAAGTGAGCACTGAGCCGTGCCCAAGTGACGCCCGCCAGGCTCTGCAGCTGTCTATGGAAACATGTTTGGGGCAGGGAGACTGCCCTACCTGTCACCTAAATGGTTTGGTGGGTCTCGGTCATCTCCACGCTCGGCCTTTCTGCCTCGGTCCATCCTCCCTGGGCAGCTGCACCATCCCCGTAATCATTCGCATTGCTCGGCTCTTGCTTCATCGTGGCCATTCACACAGGGAATGTTTCCATGGGTGTTTCAGCACGCTCTCTCTGACACCTGCCATGCAGGCTTTCAGTTTTTCTTATGGGTAGCTAATGGCTTGAAAATGAATAGGATACTCTTTATACCATGTGCTTTCAAACTACTGATTTTTTTTTCCTTGTTATTATTATTTCTCTGAAGCCTTTCCTTGACTCTAACCACTTCCATGATCTTGTCTAACACATCAGTTTCTTTGGTAGCATCCCTGAGTACAGTGTGTCCAAACTAACCCCGGGGGTAAGTGGCATAAAGAAGGCTCTTTCAGCAGTGAAACACCAAATAAAAAGTTGTCCTGGTGGCTGTGTTAGCAAAGTAATGACAGTCCTGCCTTCTTCAATGCAAACCCTTGATTAGGTGATACATTAATGCCCCTGGGACAGAGAAGGGAGACACTCAGGATTTTGCAAGGCAAATTGAATATACCAGTCAAATAGAAGCTCTTGGAGCCCCTACTGAAAACTTACAAAGAATGCAATATTTTTACAGAAAACCTATTTCTGTAAAAACAAGTAGCTGGAAGTTCCTTGAATCCCAGTTCCTGAGATTACCCTTCCAGGGAGGACATGCTCTGCACGTGCTTTCTCCTGGGGACATGGCAATGCCTGTCTTTAGCTGTTGGCTTTCTCTTGCTCGCTGCAATTTTTTGCATGTGACATAACAGATGCACCCTGGGCTTGCAATCCATTTTTAGGGAAATCTCCGTGTTTCTGGTGGAGTCTTAGATACTACTCAGGCTCTGCAGTGATGGCCAGCTGTTTCCTTGCAGGCTTCAGCTGTCCTTGCATTAGTAAATGTTTAATCATCCCCTCTTATGGCCTGAATAAAGGCATCAGTGCAGCGACTACGTGCACTGATTTTATTCCAGGCTGTGGTGAGTAATTGCTACTACCGGCCACAGTGGTATTGTCAGAAGTCTGACACACAGCATGACGACACGCTTTAACTGCATAAAAACGCACGACTACAAGCTGCAGTAACGCTTTCATCCCATGCTCATTTCTCTTTACTAGATTAATGAGAAACTCCCTTGTCACAATGTCTCTTGAAAGCCGAAGCCAGGAGGGGGCCAGGTTTCCAAACGCCATTATCACCCAAGAGGGATTTGTTGCTGTCATGTCTAGACAAGCGAAATCCCTCATGCAGCTGCATTCAGTAATCCCAGCTCTGGGCTGGGGGCAGGAAGTTATTACGCATTGCACATGCAATTTCTTTGAGAAGGAGCTTCAATCTGTGATTTAAACGTTTTCCAGGAAATTGAAACATGGCAGTGTGCTTCGAATGCAGTTAATGACTTGTTGGAAGCTTACTGAAGTATGGAAAGAGTCATTAAAGATAGAGTTCATCCTGCCTAATTTAGATTCCACTGGTGCAGCTATCCACATCTGAGAGAGCTGCTTGAGGAAATCGTGCTCAAGAAAGCATTACTCACCTGCCCTTCTTGAGATGTCCCTTTAGTGTGGTGTAAATATGTGGCACGGAAGTTTATGCAAAATGCCCATCAGCTATGACAGAAGTGTAGATCCTGGTGTGAATGGTTGTTATTCACATCTCACAGGTCCACATCTGGTCACAAATCCCACTTTATTCCATTGGCCAGATGAGAGTGTTTAGGTCAGGTTTGGAGTTAGGTCAGGTTTGGAGTTAGGTCAGGTTTGGAGTTAACGTCTCCAAAGCATATCCAGCAATGTTTTGAAGGGTGGAAGACTGAGATCTTTTCCATCTCAGTTAATGAAAGGTAAAGAAAGGGGAGGGATTTTAAACTTGAATAATTTCCAAACTCAGATCTTCACTACCAAAAGGCTTAGTAGGACTTGTTACTTCCCAGGCCTGGGCTCTCTTACCTGAACAAGGTTTGAGGAAACAGGACTGGATTAGAAAAGGAGTCACTGACCCACATAGGGTGGCCATGGCAAGGTGCGTCTCCTGCCCTGGGGAAGTGGTACTGAGGGATGGCACTGCTGCAGTCTGGAGGATACAGAGTCATGCAGCCGTCCTGACCAGGTCTTTGGGTTGCGGCAAGGCAGCCGCATAAACCTGAGCTGTGCGGGCCCCTCTGGGGCTTCCCATAAATCAGGTCTCCTTCTCTTCTTTGCTGTTCTCTGCCGCTACACAGCCTTTATGACAGTTACCTTCCACTGAAATTGGGTATTAAGCTAGCACAAACTCACTTGAGTGGAGGGTAGGAATCAGGATCCTCACATTTTAACAAATTCCAGGAGCCAAAGAACAGGTTTCAGATTCAAAGCGCTCAGTCTTAGCTTTCATGTATACTTTGCTGCTGCACAGTATAGGTCTGGTGCTGTCTCTCTAGCTAGCGAATTGACAAAACACAGCAAAATTGTTTGACTCTGTGTACACTGAACAAAATAAGCCAAGCAAAGAGAGCTCCCTTCTGCCTATTCTCTTTGCTGCTGAATAGATCCTACCTCTTCTCATGCCCTGCTGCCACCATCATTCAGAGGAACAGAAAGGCAGAAAGGATAAACGCAGGAGGAGGAGAAGAGGAGCTGCAGCATCAGTACCTGATGGCCTCCCACAGAGCCCCCCGCGAGGAAGAGGCATGCACTTTGCAAAACTGTTCCTTAGGAGACGTCTGCAACCACGTCCCAGTTTCTTTGCGGCTGCTCCCAGAGTCATTTCTGCTCCCTTTGAACCCTGT
The DNA here is from genome assembly GCA_013398735.1 of Nothocercus julius. Lineage (NCBI taxonomy): Eukaryota > Metazoa > Chordata > Aves > Tinamiformes > Tinamidae > Nothocercus > Nothocercus julius. Next base: position 1,330,108 of record VZSV01000080.1, read on the forward strand.
GTCTGACCTCACGCAAGGTTTGGAGGCAGCGTCCCCAGTCGCTGTTTGCTCCTTTCTGTCAGAGCTGGCCCCCCCGCCCCTCCGCCGGCCTCCCCGCCACTGCGCCTCGGAGCCGGCCGTGCCGAGGGGATGCAGCAATGAGGAGGGTGCGGGGACCGGCCCACGGCAGCCGCTTGGTCTGCTCAAGCCGCAGGGCAGCCCCCCACAGATTTTTCCTCCCAAATAAAGTCTTCATGGATGGGCGTCTACAGGTATGTGGGGCGGTTTCTTTGCCCGAGGTGAGGAACATCTTTCCCAAGATGGACTGTCAGCTTCCAAGGATGGTGCTACATGCCACCATGAGTGCTCTGGCATAGGAGAACATCATCATGCTTTAGAGTAATTATAATTGACATTTGAATAAAAAACCCTCTGTTCCTAACCCCACTGATCCCTTTGCTATTTGATTCCAGTGTGTGCTGCTAAAATTAGCTCTTTCAAAGCACTTTGTGATGGGGCTTCTAAGTGGTATATTTTCGTAAGCCGTCTTCTGCAGGGGCTTATGCTTTGCCATCTTATGACTTGCACTATGCCTGGCATTGCATCTGCGTAAGCTTGGTACTCGGATGCTCAGCAATGCTCCATGACTCCAACAGCAGATGAGCTGAGAAAATTCCATGAAGTGCATCGGGTTCATTTAAAATGAATAACATTATCATTTGGCCCTTAAAATAAACGGTGCCAGTGAGAACGCTGGCAATAAAGCCCTAGCAGTCCCGGGTTTACCTGACTTTCAGCATAGCGTCATCCTCTGCTGAGGTTTCTTTTGAGACGGCAGCTGTGACATTTAGACAGATGGCGTATTATCTCAATGCAGAGCCACGTGGCTGTGGCAGGACCTGCTGGCACTGTGTGTGCTGGCGGGGGGAGAGGCGCGATTGCTCATAGATAACTGGCTGAGCACCCTGGTCAGCCAGCGTTTTCACAGGGTGTTAGTGAATTTTCTTGTGCCATCACTTTTTCATGGCCACTGATTCCATGAGAGTTAAAGGGAAAAAAAAATAAAAAAGAGCCTACCCAGCCACCTGCACAAATATGAAGGGTTTTGTGTACTCAGAGATTTGGCTTCAGATCACACTTCATTGGGGCATTCCCTGAAGGGCTTCTCAAAATAAGACCAACCCATTCAAAGAAAGAGAGTTCTATTTTTGCAACGGGCTTTCTAATTTTAGGTGTAAGTCCTCACTGCTGCCCCCAGACTCTCGCGGGTTTTGGACAAACCACCGGCCAATGCTAGAGGGTGAGGTTCTCCCATGCAGACCCTCTCCTTTAACGCAAACCTGGCTACTTGGGTACGCTACGGGTGAATGTGCAGGCAGCAGCACGCGCTCCTCCCCAGGTGTGCGGGAAGCGCCTGCCGCACGTGCCTTCGTGCAGCCTGGGCAGATCCCGTCGAAAGCGGGTTACCGCAAACTGCGAATTAGCGCCTGAAGTGAGAAGCAAGAGTGAGATTGCTCTTGCTTGCTCTTTCTGATTCCCGCATTTTGCTCCTGCCCCTCCTCAGCCCTGCTTTTCTTCTGACGTCAAGGTAACACTGCTGTCATTTAATCTCTTTCGTGCATCACGCACAACGGTGCTCTGCGAGATGCTGTATTAGCTCTCTCCAAGCCTGCCTTTTTAGGGCTTCATTCTGCTCCCTGCATTTTAGCTACTCTTTACTGTGGCACCATTCTTTTCATTCCTTCTGATATTTTTGTCTTTGAGTCTCTCCACATCCTGTCATTAAGTGATTTCCTGAAGCCACACTACGCACCCCTGTTATTTTCTTTCCCTCTAAGTGCTTGTATTTGTCCACCACCTCAGCTAAGATAACCAGGATAATGATTTGATGTTTACAATAACTAAAAAAAGTGAAGACTGTAGAGGATTTAGGCATACCAGTGATGTGATTTCACTACCAAATCATTGATGGCCCAAAGGACATGGCACTGGACAGAAGGTAAGACATTACCCTCATGTTCTTCTGAGTCCTGGAGCAAATGGTTAACCCATTCTCCTCTAGTTTACCCAATTGTAAGAAGAAAGGAAGAAGGTGCCTTTAAGCTGTGTAGGAGAGAGGTATTATAAGAACTTTTAGAATTGTTTAGTTTCAAGATATGATGTTTTACCACTTTGCAGACAGCATTCAGGGAGGAAGCTTGCGAAAAGCAGATTCCACGTTGCTTGCAAGTATTAATCTTGTGTTACTGATGGTGAACTGTATACAAGGGATGATACAAAGTTAAAAGATCACCCATGGGTGGCTTTATATATTCATTTCTCCCCTTTCACTGCTTTCAATCATTCTTGTGTGTTTATTTTTTCACCTAAAAATCCTCTTGGGATTACAGAAGTAACTACTGTGGTGACCAGTATCATTCATCTTCCAAGGAAGTCTGGTTCACCCTTTCAGCTGGCTTTTAATGGTTTCTCTTAGTTTCACCTGGTGTTCATGATGCTTCCTGGCTTCAGCTGTAGAAGCTGTTATCAACTCATGCATCTCTGTGCATGACCCATGATGCCCAGATGCATCAGCTCCTGCTGACTGAACGCTCCTGAGCTGGAGGTGCTGGATTCCTAGTGACTTTTGGCCAGCTGAGATTGACTGTCTCTACCCTTACAAGATACATATCCCTTGTACTGTAAGTGAAAACCTCTGCCTAACACCCACTCTGGAGATCTGGGCTTCGTGTTCTCCCAAGAGTGAGTACTGCTGCCTCTGCTTTCCTGCCCTTCCCACCACCAGCATGAGGCTGCCAGCACCATTCACATGTCCAGGCTCACTGCTGGTGCAAAGCTTCGTGGAGAACACCACACCAGTGCTTCTCACAAAACAAGAAAGAAAAGATCATTTAGAAGCTTTAAAATAGTTCAAAAACACCTCTCTCCCTGCCCTCCCCTAGCTCAGCTTGCCCTGGGAGAAGGCCTGACGAGCTTGGGAAGCCAGAGCTCTCAGGCGATGTCCATGTGCAGAACATTTCTGTGATTTCCTCACCAAGGTGGAGCACACCACGTCTTCTGGAGTGATGCAGTGTGGCCCTGCAGCAGCATATCTCTCAGCGCAGCTTTCTCAGACCTGCCAAGGTTCACATGCTTAGAGCGGCACTCCTACATCCGATCTCCTAGCTGCCCACAGCACATGAGGCTCTCCCCATCTCTTTTGCAGCATGGAGCTGCCATAGTCCCTCTCCCAGCCCAGGATCCCATAAGCTAGACCCTGCCAGGAGGGATGATCTGGGCTTTATTAACCACTTGCCCTGCTCATGGGCTGCCCCAAGGCTGCTCTGCACTGTGGGCTGTGGGACAGGAAAGCTAGTTGAGATCTTTTATCTTTTTTGGATATATTCAACTTATTACACGTGCAGCAAATGATGTTTATGCTCTGACAGGGCTGTTTGATATCTGGCCAAATTTCCCTTTTCCCATCTGGACAAGATTTCCAGGCAGAAGAAGAGGATGTTTGATTGAAGGCCTTGATATATGGGCACTCTTGGGTTAGGGAAAAAGCCATGTGCCCCATGGGTCTGTAGGAAGAAGTGCCAGGAGAAAGTGCTGTGCAAAGAGGTGAGAAGACTTCATAACATCTGGGAGGATGAACAGAATAAGATTCACAGCGACTTCACAGAGATCCTGCAGAGCCAGAATGTCAAGCCTGATGTTGCAAGCAAGGAAGGACAGCTGGAGACAACCCTCCAGGGCAGCAGATGGAAGCTCACAAGACGAGGGAGGCTGGAAACTAATAATTTGGACCATCCTACACAAGGCTTCTTCTTGGCTTGCAGTTCTGCAGTTACAGAGCTGGTGCAGTGTCCTAGGATCCGGGGGAGGACAATCTCCCTTCATGGAGACACCATAGCCTGATGGTCTTAAAATAACCAAAAAGGAAAGGAGGGAGATAACTGCTCAAGCCATCCTGCTGCGGGAGAGGCATGCTCCCATCTGCTGACCTCACCTGCTGTTCTAGGGAGATTTTCTGCTTTCTACGAGCTTGGATGTTGCAGAGAGATGGTTGAGGCTTGTCTGACCTTCAGACTGTTACCCACTGCTCTTCCACAAGGGCACCAGCATTACTGCTAGGGAGCACAATTGTGTCAAAAAAAAGAAACTATATGGGTCTATGGATGCTGGCTTAAGGCATGGAGGTCCAGACAGTGTCTTCTTAATCCCACTGGGGAAGGGGAACTAGAGCATCACTGGAATAACTGAGACACATTGGGACAGCTCATATGACTGGAGGGCTGTGATGAACAAATATCAACCCTTCAGGAGAGACAGTCAGGGAAAATGGGGAGGGAGGGTTGCCATATACATGAAAGGGCAACTCTGATGTATAGAGCTCCTCTATGGGATGGATGGTAGGCTGGATGAGGCTTTGCAAGTCACAGTCAGAGGAAAGGCCAGTAAGGATGGCATTGTGGTGGGTTTATTATTGCAAACTGCCCAATCAGGGTGAGAATGTGGATAAAGATTTTTGTAAACAACTTGAAGAAGTTTCTGGATCACAGACCCTGGCTTTTATGGAGAACTTAACTGCTCTGATGTCTCCTGAAAGAAGATTGCCTGCCTGAAATGCAGGCAATCAAATAGGATTCTGGAGGATCTTGGAGAAAACTGTCTGACACAGGTACTGGATGAGCCAAGCTGGGGTTTCCTGTTCACAAACAAGGTAGAATTGGTTTGAGAAGTGATTATCAATGGCAGCCTTGATGTGGAGACCTTGAAATAATGAACTTCAAGATACTGAAGGTAATGAAGAAGACAGGTAGCACTACATATTTATATACGGACCCTGGACTTCAGGAGAGCAGACTTCAGCTTGTTTAAGGAGTAGGTAGGTGGGTAGGTGGGAATCCCATGGAAGGCAGCTCTAAGGAGCAAAGAAGCTCAGGAAAATTGGTAGGTCTTTAAGGATATCCTTATGCAACCACAAAAAATTCCAGTACTTAGGCAAACAAGCAGACGTATCATGGAATAGCTTGACTAAAGAGGGAACTCATGGCAGAGGTATCGTGCAACGAAGCAGCACACAGAAGGTGGAAGTAGCAACAAGCTACAAAGGAAGAACTGCTTGTGCGTGTAAAGATGACATTAGGAATATACTACAGCCGAAACTGGCAAGGGATGTCATGGGCAACAAGAAGCGCTTTTATCATTACATTCATAGTAAGGGGTTTAAGAGGAAAAATGTGGGCCTGTTGCTGAATGGGATGGGTGGTTTGGTGACAGTGAACACAGGTAAAGCCGAGTACTCACTGTTTGCCTCACTCTTCACCAGGATTGTGTCATAGATCTCTGTGCTCAGAAACAGGGTTCAAGGAGGTGAAGAAACATTAGTAGTGAACGGGGTTTCATCAGGGATTATCTCAGAGAACAAAACGCACACACAATTTCAAGGACTCAGCAATTTACACTCAAGGATGTTGACAGAGTGGCCAAAATCATGACAAAGATGCTCTCTACCATCTCTGAAATGTCTTGGAGTCTGTAAGAGGTCCCTGATCACAACAGGACAACCAGACCTACCACAGTTCAGTCAGCCTCCCTTTGGTACGTGGTAAAAACTCATGGAGTGAGTGCTTTTGAGCACATATCTAGGCACATGAAAGTGGGGAAGATGTCTGGGAACAGTCAGCATGAATTTATCAATCATAGGTCATGCCTGACCAATGTGATTGCATCTTATGATGAAATGAACGGATTTGTGGATGAGGTGAGAGCAATGGATGTCATTTATCTTGAACGTAGGAAGGTTTTTTATACTATCCCACACAATATTCTTGTATTCAGTTTAGGACATTGCAGTCTTTATGGGAAGACAGCCAGATAGATATAAAATGGATTGGATCGTTGGGCTCAGGGGGTAGTGGTCTATCTGCATGCCTATGACAAGGGAAGCACCCCATTATGGTAGATATCTTGAGGTCTGCCCCGTTTAACATCTTTATCAATGACCTGGAGGAGGAAAGCAAGTGCATGCTCACTAGGTTTGTAGATGACACCAATCTGGGACAATCAGTTAGAACGCTCAGGGACAAGGCTGTTGTTCAGAGGGACCTGGACAGGCTGGAGCAATGGATCAACAAACAGGAACCCTGAGAAGTTCAACAAGAACACATACAAAGTCCTGCATCTGGGACGAAAGGGCCTCTTGTACAGGCTGGGACTGACCGGAGAGCAGCTCCCCCAAGAAGGACCTTGGTGGGGTTGTGCTATACACCAAGCTGAACATGAGCCAGTGGTGTGCCCTGGTAGCAAGGAAAAACAGCAGCATCTTGGGCTGTACTAAAAGGAGCACAGATGGAGGGAAGTGGTTCTTCTCCTCTGCTCAGCACCTGTGAGACCATATCTAGATATTGTGGCTATTTTTGTAAAGGAAAGATATTGATAAACTGAAGCAAGTTCATTGAAGGGCCACCAAGATGGTCAGGAGCTGAGGCATCTGCCCTGTGGTCCTGAGTGCCTGAGGGACTGGTACGGGTTCATTCTGGAGCAGGGATGGCTTCAGGGGGACCTAACAGCAACCCCTCCATGCCCAGGAGGAGAGTATGGAGGAGAGAGACCCAGGCTCTTCATAGCAGTGGGGTGATGACTAACAGCAGCATAAGTTGAAACAAGAGAGGTTACAACTGGATCTAAGGAGGATCATTCTCTGCCCATTAAGACAGTCAAGCAATGGAGCAACTTGCCCAAAGAGTCTGTGCTGTCCTTGAAGGTTTCAAGATCTGTCAAGATGAAGTCTTGAGCAGCCTAGTGCAATCTAGAGATGATCCAGCTTTGAGCAGGAGATTGGACTAGAAACTCCTGAGGTCCCTTCTGATCTGAATGATGCTGTCATTACATTAGATAGTCAACAAGTTAAGGCTATATCTGATTCTCCTTTCTTTCTCACCTACATCTATTGAAGCCCAAGAATCACCAGTGTAACACTGCTAAGTGCAAGCCTAAGACTTTCTTTTTAGCCCTTTTTTTGTGTGTGTGTTTGTGTGCACCTTCAACAAGGTAGAAGTTCTGGAAATGAATATTTTGATGCTGCAGATACTAATAACTGTCAGAAAAGTGCTGGAGTACATGTGGAGACATATGTACCTATTAGTATGCATCTGCTCAGTCTCTGTTTTTGTGCAGAAGTAGTTATAAGCTCTACCCAAAGCTTGTATAGAACAGTTAAAGTGACATTTTGGTTTAAAAAGAAAGATTCATAGCCTCACTGATGTTATGAAGAGGAATCAATCAAGGCTTTTATTACTGCCCTCAGCTTGCCATGTTAAAATCAGATCTTCTTTTTTCCAGGAACAGGCCTACATGGTATGGTGAGGTTTTGTTTGTTTTTCAAAGATGGATGAGGGAGTAAAATTTCATATCAGTTCAATCTTTTTAATATTTGGAGATCAGCCTATCTTATTGGGCAGGCTCCCGTAGTGATTATAACTGCAGAAACTCTACATTTGAAGAGGGATTTTATCAAATCACTCACATCTGGAAAAAGGCCAAGAAAAACAGTGGCTGGAGAGAGTGGAAATCATGCTTCAAAAATAGGATGAGAAACTGTGGAATAATTACTCAAAAGCTATGTGAATTTAAATGAACATCTGCCAGGTGACCAAAATTGCCATCTGAATAAGGCATTATCCTCAGTCAAACTCAATTTAGCTAAACAAGCCATTCCACAAGAAATCATTTCACATTTTCCATCCTTAGAGCTTGTCTATGAAGTTCAGATACCTCAAGTGCACTGTAAAGTCACATTCTATCTTAAGGCGCACTTGCTTCCTCTTGCAGACAAGCTCTTAGAAAGAGGGGCAACTCCACTGGCACTGAATACAGTAACCCTTGTTCAAAGGTACAAGGCGAGCAAGTAAACCAGCGATCACTGCAAACAAAAGCGGGCAACTATGTTGCTGGGTATTTATCTATTAAATAAACAACACATCTATTATGTTTGTTTAGACAGAAACACAAACATATGTCCAAACGTGTGCCCTTCATATATCAATATGCTTGTGCCCTGCACGGTCGGTGACCACACCATGTGCAAAAGCAATCTCTCGGGTACTTCTGGAGGCTCTTTTTTCCACTAGCGCAAGAGAAGTGGGGAAAGGATACAGGACTTTTTCCGTCCCAGTTGTGTTCCACAAAACAGCTGTCAGCAGTCATAATCTTCAGGCACCCGGAATACCTGGGCTTTTCCAGGATACATTAATCACAGCTGGTCGGCGAGGGCGGCGTTGGAACACCGGCGCCGGGAGGACGGGCTCCGTGTGTGGGGCCAGCGGAGCGCTTGCTGAAGGTGCAGCGAAGCTCCCGCTCCGCTTGCTTTTGGCTTGTGCTGCAGGAGGAAACACGCACCAGGCAGAACCCATCCGAGCACCTGGGGACAACGACTTTAAAAATCATCTTAGCTGGTTGCGGGCCATAATCTGCATCTGCATAGCAAGATGCTGGTTGCACACGTGTAAATTTGGGACCTTCACTCCCTTTGCTGATTTCAGTGTAGTGAACCTTACATGCAGATGTAGCTGGAAAAGATTGCCTTTTGAACTAACACTTCTCTTCTGTTAATTCCTTCTACATGCATTGCCTGAAGTAAAGAGCATTCAAGTGCCAGACTTTCAATTAATTTGGTCTGCATCATAAATCATAAATTAGAGATGGAATTTGTGTCAGCTCATCTAGTTTATCTGCCTGTACAATGTTTCACAACGAGAGCCTATAGGCTGCTTTTTAATTGCCTATTCACTCAAATCAGAGCATCTGGCATTTGCAGAAAAGTGATTTCTGCAAATACTTTTGGTATCACTTGAGCCTCTCTGGACTGCAATAAGCATGCAAAGTGGGAGCGTGGATGCATGCATGTGTGCATGGGTGTGCATGTCTGTGCAACAAGAGAAACAACCACAGAGAGGGAGAAAAACAAAACTGTGTGCTTCATATGCATAAGGCATGTCCACGCAGATGGGTACAGACAGATGTGATCTCCTCTGCAGGGCATGTTAGCTTGGGCGCAGAGCTGCAGGAACACGGCTCAATGGTTTCCAGACCAGAGCTGGCTCCTGTTCCACCAGCTCAGAGCATGGCAGAGGAGCATATTTGTCTGGGCCCATCTACGTAGACATGCCCAGACTCACCTCCAGACTTTCAAAATAACCCTGGAATGGAAAGGAGCTTTTCCAGTTAGGACCTAAAATAAATGTTTGCTAGGATAACATTCATACTTGCTAAAGCATTTGAAGTGGGGAAAGACAAAAATGACAGTTGAAACCAAAATTAGATGATGACGAAACACCATTTCCTGGGTTGTTTAAGCAGCATTCGCTAATCACGAAACTATGGCAGATCTCCAGCTGAGCGTCAGTATTTATTTCAGAAAACAAAGAGGGACATGAAATGTAAGAAATAATATTTGTCAGAGTTCAAAGGAGGAGAGTGCAGGAGGAGAAAAGGCAAAACCAAGTTCCTTCATGAGGGTTAGAGACTTTGCTTTTCTTTGGGCTCCTTGGGTATTACTGACTGCCTTTCTCTCTTTTTCAGTTCTCTGGATTTTGGACAAAAAGTAGCATTAAATCATCATGGACATGAACATCATTAATCTGATCTAGCTTTAGCCATCTAATCTTAAGTCCTGGGTCCAAACTCGGTCTAAAGTGAAAAGGGTAAGTTACTTTCAGATGATGTTTCTTAGGGTGAAAAAACAGAAATTTAGGAAAAGGGGGATGAGCTACCCCCATCTGGGGAAGTGTCTCTCCTTCTGTTGACTGTAGGAGAGGAGTAGCTTAGTCTAAGTCACCTGAAGTTAGAGGAGATGAAGCCCAACCTACAGGGAGTGACAAAAAGAAGAAAAGTACATAATATTCACAAACTGTGCACTCACTGGGCCCAAATTCGGCTCTGCGCTAAGCATAAATAGTACCTCCGAGATCAGTGAAGCTCAAGGTGTGCAAATTTTGTAGCTGAAGAAAAGACCTTAAATGAATAACCTCAAATAAAATAGAAACAGAGAGAAACTGGGAGGTATCACTGCCAAAAGAGACAGGCTTGCTTTTGACCAGCTTCCCATCTTGCAATCCACACTGCATGCCTAAATATGTATCTCAATCTACTGAGGTACTTCAAAGGCACAATTTCTTTTTATGCCAGTGCTAACACTTGGAGGCTTAATAGAAAATTGCAACTTGTATCATATGTTTCCTCTATTTATACAGATATCATTGGGTCAAATTACAAAAAAAAACAAAAACAAAAAAAATCTCTCTTGTTCTGCCTAAGAGTCTTAATTTAGGCTTTTTCCATTATCCAGTTTAGTAATGATGAAAGGTCAGATTCACCTCCAGGCTCCCTATAACAAACACAATCTGCCCAGGAAGTAATTGGATGCACTGTGGTATTTGTAGCACAGAATATTCTAAAAATTCTTGATAAACTTTCTTGTTCTCTGTTTCATTAATCTGATTAAGCGTGACTGAAGGGGTGGCACATCTAGTGGCATCCTTGACTATCCACAGGCAGGCTCTGGGCAAGGGAAGGGCCCAAGCCCGGGTCTAACATTCACAGCATGTGAGGATCAGCACACACCACACATCTGTTTGCCTCAGTGCTGTTCTTGTTGGTCCAACAAATGGACTCCTGATGTGAGAGAACGGGGAGCAATAATGTGCACTTTATAATAATACGCGGTACAGAGGTTGTCCTTTCCCCTTTGTCTCATAAACGAGATAAAAAAGTCCACACTGCAATCGCCTTTCAGGTAAGAAAGAACCAATGACATTTCCATTGCCTCCCCTTGGTAAAGAGGCCAGACATTCACCACCTGCAGTAAAAATGGTCTAAAAATACCTGGCTGAAGAAGACTATGCAACACGGTCAGTGCAACAAAGGGAAATCCCATTCGTAGCAGCGGCTGTTGCACTACATGAAAGGCACCTCTGTGCCCCGAGGTGGCCATGTTAAGGCTAGTGGGGTGTCAAGAGCAGTCCTTACCCACAAGTGTAACTGAACCCTGCCACGGTGCTCCTTGTGAAAGCAACAAACATTCCAGAAACCGTCTTCCCCTTAGCCTCCCAGCCTCACCCCCAGAGCAACCTCTGCAAACCGTCACAAAAGCATTAACATCACGGCACCAGGAATATTTTAGATGGGGACCATCTGTGATGAAGAGATGGCTATCATCTGAAAATCCATGATTATTCCTAGAATAACTAATGTTAATGTATTCCACTTGGGCAGATCATCTGTGCCGGAGATTATTGCAATTTAAATAATAAATAAATAAATAAATAAAACATAAAATGAGAAACCCAAAGCAGTTTTGTTTCTCCAGGATTTTTTTTAATGAGTGTTTCATTTATAAAGTCCAGATTTTAGTATCCTATACATCCAACTGACAAGTAGGCCTACCTCAAACTGATCAAAACGGAATTTTTCCATTGGGCTCAGCGTTCAGCCGACTATCCAAACATCTGTTTTGTGGTTCATTCAACCTTATACGTCAATATGATGTTAATCTCCTTTATACACAAAAGCTGAAGCAGTGCCAACGATTTAACTTCCTAGGAAGATGGAAGATCCTTTCTCAAGCTGTAAATCCTTTTGGCCTATTCCCAAGGAGAAAAATGTAAATCAGCAGAGTGGAAACATGGCAAACATAACTTTCTGTCTAAACAATGTCAGGCTTAACTTTGGAAATTAATCAGACAAATCTTTCTTAGAAACACCTATAATGACAAAGAAGACACATCTCCCAGAAAACTACTTGGGAAATTAATCAGGCTCTTCCTTACACATATTTTCCAGTAATTTTCTGGGAGATTTGTCTTCACTGCTTTTATAGGTGTTTCTAAGTCAGGGAAAACATCTTCTTCAAGAACACAGCCAGCAAAAGCATTTTTCTTTATGCACAGCAAGCTTTCTTTCTCTATACAATTTCCTAAATATTTCTGTTCTTCCCTTTCTCTGAAACCAAAGCACTAGTCTGTGCAGAGGTGGCCTTACTGTGGGCATAGGGACAAGGGGATTTATTCCTGCCTGCACAGATGCCATTGGCCTGGGTGGCACTCACAGTCCCACCTAGAAAGCAGCCACTGACCCCCCGTGGGACGAAGAGCATTTTTTATTTGTTAAAAAGAGACGAAGAGCCTACTGAGCACAATCCCATTGTAGCAGCTTTATTTAGATGCTTAAGACTTATCATTTGCTTTTAAGCTTATTACAATGCCCTTCAGCAAACTGCAGTCTTCCCTTTTTTCTGCTCTTTCGTGCACGGCTCACAGGCTCCTTGCACTACAGCGCAATTCCCGCTTAACGGTCAGGTTTTGCCGACTCCTTGCTTGCACATTGCCTGCAATTTTCTCCAGTAAAACTAGCTGGGAAAGCCCCCGCTTCTCTTGACACAGATTTTTTTACCTCTTAAAATTTGGGGAGCAGCACAAGCCAGTTTTGTCATGTCAAAGCTAAGGGACCAGCGGGAAAGGGATGTCGGAGGGGCTTTGGAAAGGGAGCAAGGCTTCTGCAGTTTCGGAGGGTTATTGGGGTGTGTTGGGAAAGGAGAAATGAAGGACCTGTGGCAGCATATGCAAGGCGGAGGTACAGAAGAAGGATGGAGGGAAAGGATGGAGGAAGGGAATAACCACAGTGCTGTGGAAACAAAGGATTCAAATGACACAGGAAGGTGGGAACGCAGGGAAGGCAAGGCTGTGGAGGAAGGGAATGTGGGGAGCACATGATGCTGCAAAGCAGCGCTCTGTGCCGAAGGGCTCACGAGTCCAGAAGGGCGAGCTGAAGACGATGAGTAACATGGGAATGAGTGAAAACGTCTGGAAACCACTGCCAAAAAGCAACTGATGTTTAGGAAGGGGGAAGCAGGGCCTGCTCTGATCCAGTCTGGCAACCTTGTCAGGCCGTGCATAAACTGTGGCAACAGATGCTTCAGGGGAAGGTGTAAGAGCTGTAGGTGGGTGCAGAGCTAAATGCAGCTGTGGCCAGGCTGGGAGGAACAGCTGGACGCCGTTGCCCTGATGGCCACTGGTTGGGGTGGCTGAAACAGACGCCCCATGAGCCAGAGCCGATCTGATGCTCACAAAGCCTATCAGGAGAAATGTCCGCCTCGAGGAGGTGAGCACCTTCATCATCTCAAAATTCGCCTTGGCCTCCTATTGCTAGAAACTGCTGTGAGTTTTGGAGAATGATATTTAGTATCTTTTCTGGAAGCTGTTTTCAGTACACACGCGGTCTGTAAATGTACTCTGTCCACCTCCGTGCCCCATGTGGCTTTCTCAGTCCTACATTCCAGCTAAGAAGAGTTCCCATGGTGATGAATGGTCTGATGATAAGCCTGTAAAAAAAAAAAAAAAAGAAAAAAAAAGAAAAGAAAAAACCCTCTTCCTTTTATCTGTCTCAAATTTCTTGTCTTTTACGTGTCAATGGCCTATTATTAGAAACGAGAAAGAAGTACCCGCATGTACCTAACACAGGCAATCCAGATCTCCCTTGTACTTTCACAGCCATGAAGTCCAGGGTAAATGCAAAAGGGCAGGATTTACACGGGTGTGAGAGCAGCAGGATTTTACAATACCCAGAAAATCAGATGAATGCAAATTTTTCTCAGCAACTAATAGAACCATACAAAACACAGGACTCGGTATTAATAAGAACGCCTACAGAAGCATTTGTGAGAGGAATAACTCCTCCGTATTAAGATATGCAGTAGGATCTTAGTACATCTTGTGGGCAATGTTGCTGATACAGAAGGTGGCAAAAGGAACTAGCAGAGATCTTCTACATTTGATTCCGGTGACCTGGATGAGTGAGGTGTGACATAGCTCACAATCCTCAGAAAAAACAGGAAGAGGGAAAAAAAAATCAAAATAAAGAGAATGGACTTCAAGAGTTGAGTCTAGATAATACTCAGACAACTGGTTGGTAAGATCAAAGCAGAAAATAAGTCTAAGGGGGAAAGGAATGGAGGAAAAGATTGCTGTTCCTTGAGATTACAGTAAGGACATAAAAATGAGGTCTCCTTGTGAAAGGAGAGGCTTGAACTGGATGTCAGAGGCGAATTTAGATAATTCATGAGCCTTACAATGACCTAAAAAAAGAGGTTAATACAATTCGCATCTTTAACAGGAGATGAAGAACTGAGGAATCATAGGGCAATCAGTTTTTCTTCAATTCATAGGAAAATGTTGGGAGAAATAATGAATTCTGTGAAGGTGGAAAATACCAAGTAAATAGATGATACCCAACATGAACCTGTCACATCAGTCATACAAAATTTGTTTCTGTGGCAGTGTCGTAGATCTTGTTGGTTAGAAGGAAGCAGCATATCTTTATTTTATGAAGACTCTCATCATGCCTTACCTGACATTCCCATAAGTAAACATGGAAAAAAAAAAAAAAAAAAAAAAGGAGTAGGTGAAAGTAGCATTAGGAAATTCTGTAACTTACTGAATACCTGCACTCAGAGATACTGGCTCATTCTAAAAATAGCAGAAAGAATCTGCTGAGGCTCAGCAGTGCCTGAACTGTGTCCAGCACTATATAGGATTTTCAGCAATTACTTGGCTATTTAGGATTTTCAGCAATTACTTGGACGGAAGAGCAGAGTATATTATTTTTAACTGTACTGGTGACTCCAACTTGGAGGATGCTACAAGAATGACAAAGGACAAGCTGGAAATGTGGAATAATCTTGAAAACTTGAAGAAATGGCTTGAAATAAATAGGATGTAACTAGAAAGGGATAAATGAAAAGTTTATTGCTCAAATAGAAACAGCAAACTCTAGAAACACTGGAGGATAATGAGTAACTACAGAAAGGGCTGCAGATGGCATTTACAGTCAACTGCAAATTCACTGCTAGTCAAGAACTCAGACACAGAAAAGACAAGAGCTGTATTATAACAGGCAAAAATGAGAAGCCCATTAAATATGATATAATTATTTTGCTCTGTGTAGCACTGGTTAGGCTGCATGGAGAATGTGTCGCATTTGGGTCACAGTGATTCAAGAAAGGTTTGGTCTCAAGGGGAGGGTAGTGAGAAGAGCTGGAGGAGTTTGGCTTATTTTAAGAGGACTCCAAAGAAAGATGACAAGTCCTCAAACGTAATAATTCCTTAAATGCGTCTAAGTCATTGAGCATATAATTCCTTAAACATGAAAAAGATAAGTTATATAAAAGGAGTAAACTCTCCTCAGTGTGTCCTGGGAGTTGGGTGTAGAGTCATGTCCGAAACTACAGCAAAGAGAACAGGCTATTTGTCGGGAAAATCGCTCCAGCAGTAAAAATCGTGCAGCACTGGGCTGATGAAAGGAGGATGTGAAATCTCCATCGCTGGAGCTTCTTAAAAAACGGATTAGACAAGCATCAGTCAGAAGAATGACATGTATTTAATTAATCTTTCTCTATTTCCTCCTTTGAATCATGCATATTTTTTATGTTACAACCCACCGTGGTTTCCAGATCTTTGATAAACATAGTGACTAACGTGGGCTCCAGGACAGGACCTTCTGCATTTCAGCATTTTGTCATGGGGAGAATAAGCCGTTAGTCATACTCATCGGCACAACGTTTGACTCATGACCATGCTCCGACTCTCACTTTTTCAGTGTTTAGCTGGTGGGACAAGGCTGACATCATCCCTGTGGAAATCCAAGTGAATTATTCTGGTGGCTTTTCTTCACTGGTGCATTTGAAAAGCTTTGAGGGTTTAGTGATTACACCCCACAGAAATCATGCTGGCTCAGCCCTATGAAATCCCAATTTTCCAGGTATCTCATTGCTCTAGTTTCACCAGTAGTTTCAACCCATTCAGACAAAACAATGGTACAAATGCAACAATTAGTGACCATCATCATTTCTTCCACTGTGTAAGGGTTAATACTAGTTAAGCGTGCCACATGAAATTCCCAGGCACACACAAAAATATTCCTTTTCAGCCCATTAATCGCCCTTCATGGCTGAAGTGTCTTCCTCCTCTTGGATGTACCACCTAAACCTAGCAATATATAACTTTTAAAGTTTGTTCCAACATCTCCGTGGTGATAATTCCTCTGCAGCTTCATCTGATCTTTACGAGCAGGATCAACAGTGATAAACATCTAAACCAAAAGACAAATTAAGTTCTGAAAAATACACTTGTCTTCCTTGAGTTGCTCCTTTCAATTCCTGGTACTCTCCTAGCCCCATGAACTCTTTCATATTTTTTTTACCACTTCTGATAGATTTTTAAAAAAACAAAACTATCTTCACTTTTTGTTATATTCCTTTGAAGTCCATGTTGATCCTTCTGATTTCCTGATAATTTATCACCTACCATAATTTATAATCCTGTTTATGGCCCTCAGTAAGGTCAGATTTCTTAATACTGAAGGACTGGCTCAAATTACCTCTTAAATCTTGCCACTTGGCATTCCTCTGCCCCTGTGTGCTTCAGTTTTACTCAGCTTTGTGCATATCTCCTGACACCATGCAACTGCGTTTCGAGTAGATGACTTTCTAGGTCTTTTATTTTACTTTGAAACATAAAGTTTGAAACTTTGCTTTTAAGCTAATCTGTTCCTCTGTATTTCTAAAGCTCATCAGAAGCATGTCACTTTTTGGTGTTTTATTTTATCCTAGTGAGTCTAAATATACGGTTGTCTCTCATTACTCGATGTCTCAATCATTGTCATCTTTTTCTTCCAATTAACTCCCGTGCTTTAATCAAGACCGAATGAGGAATAGCTTTCCCTCTGACATGCAAGCTCTTTGGCTGCTTGTCCTGGAAACCAATGGCATTATCTGAGATGTGGTCTCCCGAGGCTTGGTGAAGGCTCTCTAGGCTGCAGGGAGACTGATGCAGCTCCCCAGCATTGCTTCATTTCATTTTGCTGTGCACTCGCTTTCCTTCCTGTCATCTGGAGACAGGCAGTTTAGCCAAGGCCCTCCTATCAGTCCAGCAAAAAACACCGTGGTTCCAGCAGTACTGCTTTTATTCACGTTCATGAGGGTGCCAGAAGCTTTCCCCTTCTCCATGGAGCTTGCGCTGCACAGATCCATAGACGTGTCCCCAGGGTGCTCTGCACATGAGGAGCTGCTCCTTGCTCCTGATGGTACTGGCCCATGGGGCACGTGAGCAAACAGCAAGCAGATAATTAATAATAAAGTTGAGAAATACCCCCACTTTTGGTTGTGCCATGAAGAGACCCAGGCAGCCAGGGGTACAAAAATGTTTGTGGCAGAGCCCAGCCTTGAATGAGGCAGCAAGGAAGGCTCCTTTCCCGGCTTTTCAGCCGGCCAAGAAGAAGTTCTCCAGGGGAACAATTTCCTGCTCCCGGTGGCTCAGAGGCTGCCTGGGCTAATGCATCTCTATTTCACCCCCCAGCAGATGATACATCTCATTATGGGGCGAACACAGGCAACTATTTATACACTTCTTTTTGAAGAGTTCTCATAGCAGGAGTTAACCTCATTAAGTGCATCTGCACAGCCCAGGCAGTCACAAACATCCGCTCGACGGACCGCTACGACGAGACGCTGCCTTCTTTCTGCCCAGCTGCCACCAGCAGGGCCTCACGGCGTCCCACTCGCACGCTCGGGGCCACATGTCCACCTACCCTAGGCCAGAACATACTGCTCCGTGTTAGAGGCTAATCAAGAGGATGCGCGGGTGCCTGGACACCTAAACCCTCTCGGTGTCAGGTTACGTGTTACACAGCTGCTTAAATTGTTGGGAGGATTTCTCCTGGTAGCTATTTCATATGGTGTGAAGGGGAGCGTTATTCTTGAAGGGACTGAAAGATCTTGGCCCGGTTTAGCTGTGGTCTTTAGAGATCCCATGACACTTCTCACAAGAGCTGCAGAATTAATCTCACTGTGCTGCTTGAATTTCAATAGAGAGAATTATGTTTTGCCTCTCTGTCATCTCTCTCTTTGCACTCCGCTTTGTGGACTCAGGCATTATTCATGCATTTTTTAGCATTTTAAATGCACGCTGTGTGTGGCACCATGAATGGGGTTAAACTAAAAGGAGAGTTGGGTCCTGAGCATTTTATACGTCTGGGAGATACTCATGGTAATGGGCAGCAGACAGCACTGCCAGCTAACAGATGGACAGGGTATATACTGAATTATACCATATTGGTCTTCTACTGCACCAAGGAAGGTGGCCAGGCACTGATTTTCCCTGGCTGCCATCTGGAGGGTGGGAGGCAGACCAGGAATCCGAAAGAAGGGCTCCCCTTCTTGTGCTTGCTGGTGAGCGAAGCATTCCGGGTGCTAGGCAATTAATCCTGGAAAAGGTTTCCTGGGCGGAAATGCTGAGCAGAGGCAGATTCCTGTTGGATTTTAGCTGACATGCACCCTGACATGGTTAGTGCAGGTGGGTGGCTGGTCTTCCAGCATGGTCCAGAGCCGTCCCTTGGCCTTCCCTGTGGCGACCGCCTCAGCTACCAGGTTTTGGGAACACCGTGCCTGACCTTGCTATAAAGAAAACGCACAAAGAACAAGAACATGGGAGGCACATTATACAGAAACCCACAACCAAGCAGAGGTGGCCAGCTACGCTTGAGGCACAAGTATGGTCAGCACTGCAAAGGATTTGTTCAAAGGAACCAGCAAAGAGCCTGAAATTCAAATCCCATGTTCTCTCCCCTTCAGGAAAGATAGGTGTAGCCTCAGGGAGGTGGAATGACAGAAATGTTATTATTTCATGTCTAATAGGCAATAAATGGGTTTTATTATTTGCCTTAAATCATAACCCCTATGCAAGCTTTCAGAGCTGACGCAATGTGAAGTAGCCGGTATATTAGATGAGGTTGTGTCACTGGGGAAATCTATGGCTTCCTGAGGTTTAACCTGCCAAATCACACCCCATCACTATTGTTTGGAAACTGCATCAGTGTTATAACTGTAACAGATGACATGGAGAAGATACGTTGACGGGCTGTAGTCAAATACCATTAAGTGTTTGTAGTCACACAACAGGGTCATTTGGATTTTACTTAACAGAAGCTGGAAATGAGCTTTGAGGCTGCACATATCCATATTTCTCTTTGATCTAACATGGGCCATAACATACTTCGTTAGCTTTGTCTCTCCCCAACTGTGCCTAGGAGGCCGCCTGGGAAAGCCAGAAGCTTGTACGTGAAGACACCTACAGTTGGCCATGGTGTTCAGGCTAAGGGCGGTTAGCTATTCCCAGTCCAAGCGCCCAGGGCAATTATTCACATGCCTACGATGCACGTGAGGGGACAGGGAGAGCGACGCTCCGGCTGGCACAGGAGCCGGCAGGGAGCTGCGCAGGGAGAGGGGAGCGCTGGGCAGGCGCCCGAAGGAGGGGAGCGGGGCTGGCGGCGGCTCCGCGGGAGCTCCTCTCTCCAACACAGGGCACTTGAAACGACAGAGAAAACTACCGGTTCCCAAGAAGCAGAAAGGAAATGAGAGATTATTCCAGCGTTTAGGAAACTTCCTTAGTGTGTTGGAAAGGTTTCACGACTATAAATCCGACACCTTCTTTGAGCCTTGCAAAGCCCATAAGCCGTTCCCCTGCGCACGCGGCGGCTGAAAGGCGGCCGGCGAGCGAGGGGCCGCCCCGGCTCCCCCAGCAGCCAACTCGCCACCACTGTCTTTAGAAAAAAGGAATTCTGGATAGTCACGAGCAGATTTTTCTCCAGCTTTAGTCTAAACAATTAAAACGTTCAAGATTCCTCCAGCATTTGTGGTAGAAGTTGAGAGAAGCAGCTTTCAAAGCGGGCTCAGCCTTTTCAATTTATGTGCCATTCATCTGATTTTCCTAAGTGCATTTTCAAGTAAATGCTAAAATGCTATTAATATTCATTTTCTCCCAAGCGCAGCAGGTACGTGCAGCTGAGGGTTTGCAACCTTTCTATCATATAAAAAACAGAGGTAGTTAAAACTGCATTACAGTGCATTTTGGCTATCTCTCTCGGTTAATTTCCACTTCTTTCAAGAATTTCATTTTCTGAAACATCTACCTACAGCCGCTTTTAGCAAAGCGTGATTTGTGCACTTCACTGCATTTGAAAAACCCTTTTGCCAAATGAATATAAATGAAATGTAGCTGTGAAGAAGAAATGTGCACTCACATGTCTTCTCTCTTTCATATATACGCAGAGTTAGGAAACTTTCTGAAGAGCCAATTTTATGTTGAAGAGTTTCATTTGCATTTCCTGGAGGCTGAAGCATGTAAAAACGTGAATGCAGGTAGCAAGTGAGTAAACAGTCACACAGGGAAAAATAAGGTCAGAATTATGGCAAGCCTCCCCAGATACTCAGAATAAAAAATAATATAAATAGCTGCAAATGGTATCCGTTGCATTTCAAACCCCTTGATTTGCAACTGAAGCAAATAGCCAAAGCTTTGTAGTTGTGATAAATACTGAAAGCAGTGGAGGATCTGCTGCCAGTTATCCTCACACTAATCCGGTGTAACTCTTGTTATGTGCAGTGGTTTCGTATTTGCTTCAGAGTGTGTAGCGTTAATTTTGACATCAGGGAAGCTTGCTGTCCTACTAGAGCTTGATTTATGTCAGCACAGCCTCTTCCACACAAGGCTACACACCAGCGCTAGGAGGGGAAACGAGGAGTTCCATGTTGCGGAGGATTGGGAAGAGCCTGTGCTATCCGATAGCTTTTCATCCAAAGGTGTGGGAACGACCGACAGAAAAAAAAACATGAAAAAAAGCACATTTCTTTACGCAACAGAAATGAATAATCTCGGTGCAATTCGAAACAAAACTCAGTGTCACTGGTGAACAGCAATTTACCACCGGGGGCTAGGCTAGGAAGGGCTGGATGAGACTAAGAGGTTAAAGGTCTCTGGGGAAGCAGGTGGCCTTTGTGCCTCTGCTCCGGCAGCCCAGCACAGGCCGCCTGCCCCCAGCCCCGGCCAGCCCCGCCAGTCCTGCAGCTACCACGGCCGAAGGCCTTAACGGCAGGTAGTGCTCCTCTTCCAGGCCTGCCCGACCCGAGAGCCTGAAGGGCGGAATCAAGTTACAGAGGGATTTTTTACTACTTTGGCTGCTCTGCACGGGGGCTCCTGAGTTATTTTGGCTCTGCCTGTTTTCAAGGCAGACCCAGGAGCTTTCACGGCACCAGCCCCGGCCCCAGGGTGCCTGGCACCCCTCTGCCAGGCTCTGGCCAGCTGCCCCGGTGCTCTTCTTTGCGTGCTCTTGCAGGGAGACATCCCCATTTTTTTCTGGAGCTGGAGAGCCGTTTCCAAAAATCACTTAGCTGCTCGCTGTCCCTCTGCCCCTTGCTCCAGCTTCCGCACCCATCCGTGCGGATGGGAGCCGCATCCGAGCTGCAGACTCAGGGCTGCACCTCCAAAACACAGATTTCCTATAACCAACTCAAAGCCGGTAATAGCAGGAAAGCCCTTAGAGGCTCCACGTTGTTATACTGATATCAAAGCGCTTAAAATAGACTATTTCATGGCTGTGTGCTCAAAGCTGCAGTATAGCAACACAGCTCCGCTGCTGCCAAAGCTTTTGCTGATGTGGGTATGTGTGAGGAGAAGGAAATTCCAGCCAAAAGAGGTGCAATTGTAACCCAGAGGCCTATATTTCTTAAGCAATTCAGGTGTGTAACCTCTTTTGAAACAAAAAGGCGTATTATGGCATACTGGCGTATTAAAGGCATCCAGTTGCCCGCCAATGAGAGACCCGAAAGCACATTAGACACGGCCGTATCTCCACAGGTCTGCTCCTAGGGCTACTTTCCACCTGCTCTGGCTGTCGGTAGGGACAGCAGCGTGTCCGGGGGGTTCAGCCCTGCCTCCCCGCTGCCCAGCCAAGACGCGCAGGCTCTTTCGGCACGGGCTGCCTCGCGCCTGGCCCTTCTGGAGCCACTGCTACCTGCTGCATTGGGTTTCCAAAACCCACACACAATCACCACGAGCACAAGTTAAGAAGGTGAAGTCTTGGGCAAAAGATGCAATCCGTGAAATCCAGCTGGGAGGCACGGGATGGGGCTCGAGTGCACTGGCGATGGCTGCAGACGTGCACGTGGTTAAGTGCACTGCGTCGAGCGCCCGGAGCTGCTCTGGAGCCCGTGTCCATCCTGCCAGGCATGGAGCAACCGGGCAGGAAGCAGGAAGATGGTGCCGCAGGCTGAAAAAGCTCAGCGCTGGAAAACTGCTCCATGTTTTTTTTCCAGGAAAAGTGGCATCAGGGCCGTTTTGCATCCAGGGCGGGGTGGCCGCTTGAGGCAGAGACTTCTGCACCCACCTAGTGCTGGCTCTGAATAAGAGGAGCCTGTGTGGGGAAAGCAGCAATTTTTTACCAGCTTCCTAAAAGGAAAAGAATTCCTGGCAATTTTGCATAACTGATGGTGTTATCTGAGAGGATAATTGTTGGGCGTGATAGGAAACATTCCTGCTCTCCGTGCAGGCAGCAGGTTCGGGGGAACGAATGGGGGATTCTTGCTGGAGCAGTGCCCCCGGTGTGCTCCAGGCCCTCCCCGAGGCACGGCGCGCTGCACGCGGCGGGGACGCGCGCGCCTAGCAGCAGCACTGCCCGCTTGCAGAATTCCTCAGGAAGAAAACAAAGTCTGTGGGGCGGTGGGTTTTGTCCACACTCTCTTTTGGAAAGCTTATGTGATATGATTTCCTCCTCCCCCTTCCTCTGCTATACATTTTTTAAATCTATCTGGATCACTATTTTGTTGTGGCGAGGGGCTCTGCGACAGCGAGCCACAGGACGCTCAGTTATGCTTACTTATTTTTTGCCTTCTTTTTCCAAAATATGCAGGCTCACTCTCAGCCAGGCATGGACAGACTCCTCCAGGATTTTGCTTCTCCAGCATTTCCCTCCGGGTCGCTGCATCCTGATGACTTCCGCTGAATCCCTGCAGATTTCCCCCAGCCACCTGCGGCCTTCAGCATGTGTGGGCGATGGACTCACCTGCTTGTTATTTTCTTCCACAAACTGCCTTTTTTTCCCCCGGGGAGCCCTATTGCAGCTGGAGGGGAGCAGGGATATGCAGGTTCCCCTCTGCTAAAGGCTCCTGTGTTTCCTCTGTGTGCGTAGGACCGCGAGCGCAGCAGATGCAGCCGCTTCCCCACAGGAGGCAGAGCGACGGGTTTGCGCGTCTGCAAAGCTTCCTACTCCCGCTCTGTTTGTTAAGTCTTGTTTGCTAAGGGAGCAGCTATTGCTTTTTCCTCGTGTGCTGTCTTGTGTCTATCTTGGCTTTATTCCTCTTTATCAATAGCAAAGCAAATAAAGCTTTCGTTGTGCTGTATTTACCGGGCTGGGTGCCTCTGTCTGGGAGTACAGGTATGGATTTTGTAACTCAGGGATAACTAAGTGGCTACTCAAAGAGAGTGAACAATACATGTGAGAACCCATCAGTCCGTCCTGGAGCATCAGAATGAGCACAGGGGACGGGTGTGCTGGCTCTCAGCGATTTGTAGTGGAAAGATGTCACCTTCACAGGCTACTAAATATAAAAATTTCAAGGGATGGAAATGCAGAAAAAAAAAGACGGGCATTTTTCAGAGAGGGTGTTTGCGATTTTGTGTGCTCATCTGTGGTACAATCTGTGCATGTGCACACCGCTGTTAATGATATCATTTACACAGCCAATCTCTCTGCACGGTAGCGCGTTCCTGCAAAGAGCCCATGGCAATGGGCTCAGGAGGCTCAGAGCTGCCTCCAGCAGTGAGCTTGGCTCAGCACCTCCTGAGGATGCAGACGGCAGGTTGACCAAGGTAGACGGAGCAGGGGGTCCGGAGGAGACCCAGCGCCACGAGCAGTGTGCCTGGCACCTCCGTGCACCAGCAGCGTCAGTGCTGGCACCACGCAGCTACGATGGAGAGCACGGGGATGGGATGGGGAAGACAGAGAGGGCCAGGATGTGGCTTTCAGGCAACAGTGGATGAGGAGAGCTCCTCTCCAGGGGTGCCCGCGGCGCGGTGAGGAGAAGATAAGCAGGAGGCCCGTGGTGTGGCGGCTGCAAGGCTGCCCGGTGCCTGGCGCTCGCCGTCCGCGCTGGCTGCAAAAGGGCCTCACAGCACCTGCTCTGGCCCTGCCGCTCCTCACGTGGCACCTCTGCAGCTCCCCCGCAGCGGCAGCCGCGCCAGCCCGGCGCCGGGGGCTATGGAGGGCAGGGGCAGCTGGTCCAAGGTTTTATCGCTGAAGCCTCCTGCACGAACCTGCTCCTACTGCAAA
The DNA here is from genome assembly GCA_013398735.1 of Nothocercus julius. Classification (NCBI taxonomy): domain Eukaryota; kingdom Metazoa; phylum Chordata; class Aves; order Tinamiformes; family Tinamidae; genus Nothocercus; species Nothocercus julius. The sequence goes on from VZSV01000080.1 coordinate 1,354,285, forward strand.
AGCAAACCTCGTTCAAATGAGTTTCAAGTGTGAAGCACTTCTTTTTTTCATCGACAGGGTTTGAATATCTCTGGTTTTAAGCCAAGTTTGTTTTAGAGACACCTTTTTATTATTAGCACATCTCTGCAGTTCCTTCTGAGATACTTCAAACAGAAAATGCTTATATGCATGTATCAGAAGCCAAGTGAGTCTCAAAATTACTCTTTAAGCTCACCACAAAAAGTGCTGAGAGAGGAAGAAAATCAGGAAGACATAAATGAACAATTGTTATAGGCGCAGGCATGAGGTTGCCACTTGTTTTACAGTTCTTAGCTTTCACAAGAACCCAATGTCCTCTGTGCATAATCCTCAACTCAAACATTATTTGATTAGGAAGATAGGATTAAGTGACTACTACTCAAAAATGAGAATACCAGGCTAAACTCTGAGATTTCAGTTGAGGCACTTTATTAGGAGCAACCGTGAGGTACCTGCATGACATTGGGAACAGCAGCTGTTGGTGCTTTAGCTCCCGCACCAGGGCCAGGTGTCTGCAGAAAGGTTTCCTGGAGGTCTCACGGGCTTTGCCCTCTGCCCCTGCGTCGCTTCACGGGCAGCCTGTGAGATCCTGCCTGCGGCGCGCTCGCCCACGGAGGCAGGCACACTCTGGAGAAGCCCTGGCCACAGCTGGTGCTCTTCTTGCCAGTTCATCACACTGTGCAGCATGGGCAAGCCTGGTCTTGAGGCCGAACTATGGCTGCTACACCAGTCAGTGTAGACACAACTATGAGGACCCAGAAAGGATCGTCAGTGCAGGGGGAAACGTCCTCTCTAACTCTTTCTTTCGGGCACTGTGGGCCCCTAGGGCTCTGTGAACACCACAGTCTGTACAAAGTGAAAAGCAACAGATTGTATCCATGGTCTGTAAGATAGGGAGTGCAGGTGATTTGCTACCCACAACAGCTAGGCAGAGAAGTTTGGAAAATATTAAACTGTTCTAACAGGAGGCAAAAATGGACTTCTGACTCAGCAGCCGGGTGCGTGTGCAACTGCTGCCTGGTGGGCAGGAGATGCGGAGTGGAAGGTGAGTGCTAGGGACGACAAAGCCAAACACAACTGTTGCAGCTGCAGCAGAGCAGAGGACACGTGGCTCCCAGGGAACCTGTGTGCTGCGCCCCTTCCTTCCCCCTCTTTCGTCCAAAGTAACTCCAGGTCCTGTCTTCAAGCTCGCAAGACTATCTACTGCTGCCAAGTGTCTCCTAGCTCCCTCTCTCTCTTACATCCTTACCCCCACTCTGTACCACCTCCTTTCCATGTCCCTTAGTTGAACAGAAGCCAGCACATGCTGTGCTCTATAGAGCTACACAAGCTAGATGAAATGATTGTGGCAAATATATAGAAGCTTCCCTTCTAGAAAGGTCATGAATTTGGGTGTCTTTCCTCTCCACCACTCTTGATGATCACAAGACCTGCAGGATATCATTTCTTCGAGATTTCAACATCCTTGACAGGTAATGTGGAACCTAGTCAACCTGGCCAAAGCTGTGAAGACAAGACTGACAATTTCCTTGGGAAATCAGTCTATGAAACAGACTCACTAGTAAACATGAAATGCAGTGAAGTGAAATAAGGTCCTTGTTTTCATTTACAAAGAATTTGCAATCTGGCACTTGTGGTTTTCTGCAGGGAAGACTGATAAAGGTTAGAATTCCAATCAGGGGTGTAGGCAGAATAAACGAACTAGTCTCCTCCTTTAACTGATGGGAAAAAATCAAACTGGCTAATCCAGCCGGCTTCTATGAGGAAACAATTTTCACAGCTGTGCTCAGATAATAGTGACCCAGTCCGTATTTCTGTAGTAAATGTCAGTTCAAGGATGTCAAACTGCCTTAGAGCTCCTTGGACACTCCTACCTCCTATTAAAAGGCACCGTCTTTTGAGAGACATGCAATAGCTGTTTTGCACAAGAGCTGTAAGGAAATGTGGAAAGCACACATCATACAGCCCTCCTAAATGGTGATGGTCGATAGGCCAAGGGTAACATGCTGTAGAGTCACTAAGTCAAGATAAAGAGCTGGCACATGGGCGTTCCGCTCTGTGGGTTGCCTCTTTTGACCTGACTAACTCATCCTTTGTGCCAAGTACAGAACAATCCCACAGAGCCCATGAGGATTTGGCAACATCGTGTCACCAGATGGCAGGATCTGGGACTGAAAGCCAAGATGGGTTGGTGGACCAAAAGCTCATCTGCCAGGATGGCTATTTCATCACCCATGGGACATAAGCTGCTGATGTCAGTGCAGTTCTTAGTGAACAAGTGATCAAATTACCAAAGCTGTCACCAAGGTCAGAGCAATTAGCTTCCTTGCTGGCTGCTTCAGAAATGGGCCCAAAGGGTGAGTCTTGAGCCATCTCCCACTTGAAAATCTCTTTGGCTTAAATTAAACCAGGCTGAAACCTGGAGAGTCCTGGAGGGTAGATCTTCCTGCTCCCTTATGAAACAGCTGCTGAGAGATGTTTGAAGTACAGTAGCAAGCAGGGACAGAAAAGCTGCAAGTGCTGATTTTCCTTAGCTGTGTTAACTCTGTCCAGGCTTGGCCTCACTCCAGCTGCACCTGAGTGGTCGCACCTCATGCTCTTGCACTGCCTCTGCCTCGCGCTCCTCGCTGCTCCTGGAGCCGTGGGTCTGTCCTGCTGCAAGCACCCCAGCGGGGCCAGACGCAGCCTCCCGGCTCGCGCCTCGCCTGGAGGAGGGCAGGGGGACACAGAGCTGGGCGGCCCCGAGGCCGAGCTGCCGAGCAAAGGTCATGGCCAGCTCGCTCTTCACCAGCCTTCAGCCTCACGCGCTGCCTCGCTGCGGGATCCAATATGCCCCCAACATCCAGTACGGCACCTTTCGCAGCTCATTTTGGTGGTGCTAAAAAGGTGCATGGCCAGTTTTCAACAAAAAGTGAGCATGGGGCTGTTGGCATATGCACGGGTTAAGCTGCTGCTTGTCAGCTTTGCTCAGGGAACGGGGCTGTTATTCTGGAGGAAGGTTTGCGGTAACAGCCTAATTTCATACGCGTGACTGTGGCACAGGAATGGCAGCCTCCACTATGACTTGCATTCACTTCGCAACCTTTTCACTAACCTAAAGGTTTTGTTTCTCTTTGTCATTGAGGCCGGCATGTGGATGACAGTCTTGCTATTACTGTGGGGGATCCACACGCCGTTCATGCTTCCTGAGGTGCGTTATTACCGTTACGTGGCACTTAGGTTTTCGCTTGTATACTTTTGGCCCAGCAACTACAGCTAGTTTCCAGACTGCTCTAAGCTCCTGGTTATGCCTTTCCAAAGTTTATCCCAGTCTACAGTGCCATAGGCAAGCCTCCGCATTATCCAAATAACATCTGTAGTCACTGCTCCAAAGGCAGCCTGAGCTGGCGGTGTTGGAAGTGCTCTCAAGTGATCTGTTTCATTCCCTGTCCAGCTTAATCCGCCTGCATGTAACAACTGAAAATCTTCACCATGTCTCACCTGGGCTGCCTGTCTGGCACATTTGGCCTTCAAAACTGCAGCCCACTGCGCCGCAAGGCTGTTCATGAATACTGCTGCTAGTGCAGCCTGCTACAACAGACTGTGTTGATAGCTCTGGTGAAGCCTCCATACTAATAAAACCTAGAAGAACAAGCGCTAAATGCAGCCTGTGCTAGCAGGCACCGTGGTGGGTGAAGCAGAGTCACCGAGAAGGAGGTACTATAGGTTATACGTGAGTCTGACCGTGTTCCTCCCTCCGCTCCCGGTCCCCTCGGCCTCGCACTGAGAGCGCCAGCATCTAATGCAGACTTGGCGCTGGGGCTCTGCGGAGCCGCTGCAGCGAGCCGCGAGCGATGCGATCTGCTGGTATGGAGCAACAACCCTCGCGAGCGGCACGGTGCGCGCGCCTGCTGGCTGCATTAGTCAGCGCCGCGCGCGCGGGCGCAGCCGGGCGCTGCCAGAAACTCCGACCACACCCAGAGAGAAACATGAAAATACTCCTCCCAGGAAAACAGAGAGCTTATTTTAGTTAATTTTTGAAAGGAGGTGGTGGCCAGCTAGGCGCACTCTACACAGAAAAGGAAAAAGATAATAAAAAAAAGCAGTATAGTCTCCCTTCCTCACAAAGGAGTCATAAATCATTCAAAGAGTTTTTTTAATTACTGGATCATGACAAAAATGCAGACAATTTCTGGATGTGTGGGAGTGTGTGCAAGTGCATGTGTGAATTTAGAGGCAAATGTCTCCTTGTGCATAGGTCCTATACAAGTGCATTCCATACCATTGATGCCCCTTTGAAAGTTTAAGAGAGACTAAGAGTTAATAAGACTTTTTTTCTAAAAAAAAATATGGATAATGGATATACATGTATATGGATATATATAAAAAAGTATATATCCATCTTGGGTCAAGCCCACATTGTAAGTGTGGCTGGTAACAGATGCTTTGAAAGGAATACAAGAAAACAAGCAAATAGAGAGTGACCCCACACTTCTGACAGTCATCCAGGGTCTGCAGGGGCTAAGTCGGCGGCTACATCTGGAGCACAGCTTTGAATAGCTGCAGAGCTGCACATTGCTTAGGGAGCCCAGCTGCTCCCTGAGGAGTTGAGCCTCACCTTGCAAAAGATGACTCGGGAAGCACTGGATACAGCACTCAGCTGTTGCAGAAAGAGCTACCACCCTCCTCACACTTTCTCTAGAGAGCCCTCACTTCGGGGCCTATTCAGGCCTTGGTGCCTTTGCCGAGACAGCCAGCGAAAATGGTAATTAAAACAAATTGTAGCAATGGACTCCCTAATTCTGTTCAGATAGGTCATTACGCAGCTATTAGACCACAACCAAATACAGCCATTACTGATCTGGGCTGGTTCAAGTTAATGACCCAGAAATGAAGGACGTTATATCCTATCAACAACCTGCCAAGCCATGCCAGCTCCCATTATTCTGGTTTATTTCTAAGCGGTCATGAAGGACGCAGTGTAAATCCAGACCTGGAGTCAACCTAGCACAACTCCACAATGCAGTTATGTCCTCTCTCCCATAACAGAGCAGAGCCTGGCCAGCTTGATTTGGCACGCTGCGGCGGGGCAATATTTATTTCTGTGGACTTCTGCTCACCCAGGTACGTGTTGGAGGATGATGGGGGAGAGGGAGTGGTGAGACCTGAAGATGGCCTTGGACTCCCTAAAAGCCTCCTGCGCAGAGGCACCCCATGTGACATGCAAATATGATAAAATGCGCTGAATTTGTAACTCCAGCTGGTAGCCCACTGGTTCAAGCCGGCCTACAGTCGAGATGGATAGGGCAACAGCAAAGAAACGGGTCACAACGTGCCCTCTTGGTGAGCGGCCCCAGCAGGTACCTCGTGTAGCTCCGGCCTCCCAAGCTGTCCCTGCCGGTGGCTCGGAGCCAGAGGGATTCCCCCGGGGCTGGGCCTCCGCAGCCGGCCCTGGTGCGACTCCACTGTCCCGGGGCTCGTTGCAGCCCGGCTCCCTGCCCGGCGGCCCGCGCGCGGCTCCACGTGGCGCCTATTCCCTCGCGGAGCGACGCCTACGCAACGAAGCGAACGGCTTCAGGTTATCATGCAAATTCCTGCAATAAAATGATAAGGGAATACCAAGGATTGTAAGCCGGCAACAACTCACGATGGCCGGGGCCTGTGCTGTGCTGGGAAGCGATGCTACGGGCTGCCCTTCCGGAGAGCCCAGGCGCGCCCGGGCACGCTGGGCTCACGCCCCAGGCACTCACAGCACCGCAGGCTCTGCCCTTGGCTTACGCGTGCAGGCCGAAAATGTAGCGCGAACACGCTCGATGAGTCGATTTGCAAAGAGACACCGTGCCGCTCTGCTGTTTCCTCTGCTGTGCAAAGGGGGCACGGAGGAGCGCTGCCCTCCACGCAGCGCGCCCGGCCGCCCTCCCCGAGGCAGCAGCTGCAAGGCATCCTCAGCCCCAGCAGCCAACCGTAGCCCTTGATCCAGTCCAGGCTTTCTGCAGATCCCGCCTGGAAGGAAGCCATTTTTCTTGAGTGTATTTCCAAGAAACAGTTGACAGGCTTGGCACAGCTATTCCTGGAAATGTTCAATAGGTCATCTTCTGGAAGAGAGTGCTGACTGATGGAATTGAACAGCTCTTGTTC
>VZSV01000080.1:1366839-1444382 GCA_013398735.1 Nothocercus julius
AGGATCATACCCCCTGCGCGCTTTTTTTTTTTTTTTTCCTAATCTGGGAAGACAGAATGAATGATTATTTCTGTTTCTGGCAAATTGTTCCTCTTTCTCGGGAACACAGTTAGAAAGACATTGTACTCAGGCCAAAAAGCCAAATCACTAGATTTATTTCTAGGTCTAGTTGCCATGTGATAGAAAGGCACCTTGAAAGTCAAAAAATTTTTCATTTTATGAAATCTGGACAAACCTTTTGAACATTCATTGTAAATGCACAAACCTCTTAGGAACTCTCTTTCCAGCTCTATTTCTGCTATGTTGTAAGATCAGTCAGTCTATGATTATCAAGAACATAGAAGCTTAAAAATAGATAAGCGCTCAGAGATTGTTTTTATTTCCAGTAAGAAACAAAATTGGCAGCATGGCCATATTTAGAGTCAGATCAGTGTGCCTTTTATATTCTTTGGATACAATATGACTTTGTTTATTTTTCCAGCCTTTTGCAAAATGTTTTATTCCATAGATCAATGACTGTCATAATAAATGACTCAAGATGGAAATTTCCTTCTCTTTATCTGGGAGAAGCAGCTCGTAGATGATTGCACTTGAGTTTTCCTGCACAGACACTGCTTAAAGCAGTGCAGAGCCTCATCGACATCGTTCTCTCCCGGGGAGATGCTGTTTTTGTGGTAATCGACATTGCTTTATGCAGGTGGGAAGTGGTGGTCTTGGTCATCAGTTCTTGCTGTGGTGAGAGTCCACCTGTGCTCTGCATAGTAAAAAATCATTTTCACAAATCTTTCTTACCACTTAAGGAAGCTAAATGAGACCTCACAGTCTCCCATTATAGACCAAGAATGGAAAACAATGACTAATTTTTCCAAGGGGTAGAAGTTGAGCGGACCTCTTCTGTGGAAGGACCATCAAGGCCACCTTTACATTCTCTTCTCCCAGTGCTACTAAATGCTGCCACAAATGAGTAAATCTCAGTAAAAAGATTTGCCTTAGACACGCTTTCTTGGCTTCTGTTGGGGAACCCAAATGCATCAGAAAACAGCTGCTGCTGGCTAAACTTTGCCCCTGAGCCCAGGCTCGAGCGAGAAGACCGAAGAGGGCAGGGTGGGTAGTGGCAGAGGGCAGAGCAGCCGCCACCGTCCTTCGTTGGGTGATGGGCCGAGGCCCTCATGGGGTGGCTGCCCCATGCGATCACCAGCGCCCCAAGGAGCACAAAGCACCAAATCTTTCGAGTTTTTTTGGTGTCACCCAACCCCATCTTACCCCTTTTGGGGTTTAAGTGGCATTTCCAGCCCTGATTGCCATGCATGGGTGGAGGGTTAGGTGCTGCTTGTGTTCCCTCTCTGTGGGAAATGTAAACTCAAGTCACTGAGAGACCTCGGAGCAGGAGGCCCACAGCCTGGCTCTCAGCCTTCCAGCAAGGGCTCACGGATGTAGGAAATTAATGTCGTGAAGCAAAACCTGCAGCTTATCCACATGTCGTAGCTCTTTGCTGGTCTGGCTGTCCCAGGGACAGGAAAACTGGCTTACTGGGTTGCCTCACTCCTGAACAATACTCAAGTTGCAGGCTTGCCTGCAAGTGACATTTAAACAAATAACATTTGGCCTCAAATTAGCCAGAGAAGAATAAAAATTTTAAGACCTTTTGGCTGTCCTAGGAGAGAATGAGAGGCCTTGCTATACATCTGATGAATTAAATTGTCGTAATTGCATCCTTGTGTAATATAAAGCATGACACACGGAAGAAAAATACTTTTAAGTGGATGGAAAAATCCACTGGGTTAAAGGAATACTACTGTCAAGTTAAATGTGCCTTGTATGGTGCAAGAATGAGCTTTAACAAAACTGAAGAGTCTAATAGGAACATTTCCATGAATTTAAAAATAACAGCAATGGAAACAGTCTCATAAAATAACTAAACCTCTCCCTTCAATATTTGCAGCTCAAGTATTGCAGCATTAATTTAGGGCCTGGGAATGTGAAAGTAACTATAAATTGGGAATGAAGTGCTCTCTTCTACAATGCAAAGGGCCAGGTTTTAAATTCCTTGTCTAGCCAGGGCTCCTGGGATGCAGAATTCAGCCCATTTAAAGAACAATTTAAACGCTATGCAGAAATCACCTGATATAATACCAATCCCTCAAGTTTCCAGTGACCTATGCTAGATACACAGAAGGATATCTGACCTATAAAGTTTCCTCTTATCCTTATAAACTCATATTTGGCATGAAGTTTTATACCTACTCCCAACTGAGCTTTTAAAAACTTCATTAAAAATGCTCCAAATGTATTTGTTATGGGCAACCTGACATTAATGTTACAAACGCAGAACATCATAAACTGCAAAATTTGTCCAAAGAAGAAAGTAAGAGGGGTTCGCAAGGTCAAGTGGGGACAACTCCCTTGGAACACAAGTCTATGTTAAGGCCTGGTCTACGCTGGGTAAGAACAAGATACGGTGCTTGCATTTATGTGACTGAGAGGTAGCTTTTTGCTGTAAATCATGTTTTCAGTGGCTTCCCCTGCTCCCCGTCTCCAGCTTCTGCTCCTCCAAAGCGCTGTGACGGACACGGCTTTGCTCCTTTTCGCTAGCCACAGCTGACACTGCTGTTTATCTCACTGAGCAAACTGGGTCAGAGCCTTCATGCTTTCGACTTTGGGCCATGTTTTTCAGAATCTGCCAAATGTCTGTGCACCTACACAACTCCATCTGCACTCCGATGACTTTCAAACTGAAGGAATACACTGGCATTAAAGCATTGTGAAACAGTAAAGTAAAAAAATCCCCTGGCCTAAATTGATTTACATTGTTTATTTGGGACTTGCTGATAGACTTAAACTCTGTAAGCAGCCATAATCGGATATAATCAATTAAGATTTGAGTGAGGTATAACAGGATCATGATTTAATGAAGGTCAGAACTGTATTATATAAGACTAAAAATAAGATACCACCAAATTGCTTCGGGGTCTGTAGGTGCTGATCCTAACCAGATATATTCTTTGTTACCCTGAAAAGCAAGGCAGATGGGGTGTCCTTAAATTTTTTTTGTCCTTCCTTATTTCCCAGATGTTTCTGAAAATCTGCATAGAGGAAGGATTTAAAAAGAGACTGTAAAGCTCATTCTTGCCTCCATAAAGACATCAGACAAAGCTGTGAAGCTGTTAAATTAGATGGGGCAGATCCGGGAGGACAGGAAGTTAATTGGCAACGACTGCAGATGAAACGCTCTACTGGAACTCAGCGTGGAAACCCAGCGTCCCAGCTTTGCTCCTCGTTTACCGGGGAGCAAACCGTCCAGAAAGCTCTGAACTGTATTCCGCCTCTCGTCGCCGGGTCCCAGAGAGAGCCGGTCACTTCCGCTGCCCTCGGACACCTTCCCTGGGAACTGATACCCCTCTACCGGCTGGGCAAAACGCTCGGTGGTTTCTTCCAGCGGGAAGAAAAACTCTTTGGCTGGAGGGAAGGAGGAGAAAAACCCAAGATTTACGATTCTTCTGGGTAGAATCTAACTGTTAACAGTGACATGGTGACAGCTGTCAAAGAAACAGGGACAGGAATTGTGACGCTGCTCCAGTTAGATGCAGAAAAACAGGTGGGAAGCAAATGAGCATGGGGGCTGGCACAAGCTGGAGGGAGAGCAGCAGGGGCTGCTCTGTCATCGCGGGCACAGAGGCTCTGCAAACTCGGGCACAGCACTTGCAAAGTGAGACAAACACGGAGCGCTTAGAAGCTGTCTCACTTTTAAGGTACCTTTTTGCTCTGTTTGCCAGCTCCTGCGTAACCTCTGGTCACTTGTGTATTGTGTATGTGCGCTGGGAATTCCCTACCTGGGCTACGCCTAGAGACACCACTGTGCCCGTCCCCTTCCACCAATTAAATAATAGTGGGAAAACCCCTCGGCAACATACTAAGTTTCCTTCCACTTGGGAAGTTTACTTCCACTCAGGGCCAGTTTCTGAGGTAGGCTAAGGTGGTGGACATCTATATGTGCAAAAACTTTTACAAAAGTGAAATCAGCCACCTGCACTAACAGTGGTACAATTGTTAAATCAGTAACTCTGATTATTCTAATTTCTTAGTGGGAAATCAGGGACTAGGAGTGAACAGCAATTAAAGAAGGCTCCTACATAGTCCAGAAAATAGGTTAAACCAAGAGTCGCTCCCATAATGAAACATGAAACCTTGCTGAACTCACTGCAGGGCTTCCTGCTTGCACAGACTTTTAGTTTCACTGTATATCCCCACTGGAATAGTACAGAAGTAAACAGGCAATAGTGATCCGTTTTTTAATGCTTGCTAAAAATTCATCTGGCATGAAAAGTCACAAGGTGCCACAGAAAACCGGAATGTCTAAGACTAATAAAACCACAGCTCTCAACCCCATTCTCCCCAGCTTGAGGCACCAGAGCTTCTACCCACAGCTCATGGAACTCGCTTGAGTTTCGCCAAGCGCTTGACTGCTGCCCAGCAATAGCACAGCCTCACTCAAGCATGTGCTGTATGGCAGAGGGATCCACTTCTTCTGCCCTCAGGCTGGCTTGCAGCCTTTGCACGGTCGCCCTCGTGCCAAAGCGCTGTCTCCACAGGACCAGCGCCGCCACGATCTGCGACTGCACGTTGTGCGGGTGGTTGACCTTGCAGCGGTAGACGTCGGCGTGCGACAAGCCCAGGCACAGAGCGACGTGCTCCCACTCGGGCCCCAGGCTCCTCGCGAGCTTGTTCATCTGCTGGTCGGTTGGAGAACTCTTCAGAATAGATGGCGCGATTTCAGTCACATCTGCAAAAAAAAAAAAAGAAAATGCATACACGTGTCACTGGGCAATGCTGCAAATACTAATGTAAAACTCGGCAGAATAACAAATTGGAGGTGAAAAAAATAATTTAAGAAACAGAATGCATCCTCAACCAGAAAAAAAAATTAATTACATAATCAGGAAAATTAATTACAGGAAAACTAATGCTGAATGAATCTTATTAGAGAGCTTTGAGCTTCTGTATGTCAATAACCCAGATATCAGAATGCTACTCAGAAGCCAAGAGCTCCAAAAGCTGTGATAGATCTTGAGGCAACAAACAGGAGCCGTTTTAAAGGAACTTGTTTCCAGCAGTCAGCACCCTCTGAAAATCAATTTGGTTACTCAAGTTTGATGCAGTGAGAAATGCAGGGCCAATAACACCTTATTACTCCTATTTTGTGACTCTCTGTTTATTTATACACCTCAAAAGCAGCTCTGACTCCTTAGCTATCAGGCACTACTCCCATTTTTTTTTTTTTCTGATAGCTATTCACAAGAAATTCTTCTCCCTCCTACAACGCTGTATTTACCAGAATAAATATAGTGCCTCTCTATAGTGCCTTACCATACATGGAGGAGAGCAGCTCTGGAGGCTTTTCTTCCCTTTACATGGTGCAGTATGCGTGGCTCGGGCCACCCAGATGAATGGGGCAAGCAACCCGTTTGGCCATTAACACTGTCCTGCAGCACAGAGCTCATTTTGCCCTCGTTTGCCATTCAGCCCCTCTTGTGCTTTTCAACTGAAATTCCCCATTCTTCAGCCCCAAGTCCTATGCCTTCCCTACATCTCCCTAGGACATTTGGCCTTCACTTCACTTTTCCACAATTTCCTTCCGGATATAAATTACTTCTCCTTATCCCTCTTCCCAGATGTTGCAACTCTCCGGAAAACAGGCATGTATATGATACATCTGGCCTTCCTGGAATTGTTTACAGGATAGTGTGAGGAAGTCCCATGGTCTCTTGGAAATTTCTGCCCCAAGTGCCCACCATACCGCAGAAAACACCCTTCATCCCAGTTCACTGAACCAGCACCTGAGTCATAGCTGCAAGATCAATACAGCTACCAAAACAGCTGCTACAGGAATTAAGGTACTGTAGCTATCAGTGGTAAAGACATCCTAAGGATGGAGCCTGCTATTTCTCATTAATACAAGAAGCCTCTTTGTGAACTCTCGATGTTCTTCTGTTAGAAGGAAAAAAAAAAAAAAAAAAGAACACACAAAGTGAGAATAGTGCTATTCAGAAACATGCCATATGGGATTCATCTTACCTAACTACTACTAAAATAGATCGGATGAATTCCTCCTCTAAAAATTCATATTTCTCTCCACTGACTATAAAATGAACAAGCTCAGATGTTGACACTGATGCTGTTAATGTCTAGGGCCAGTGAGATGATTTTCTGCTTGTACATTCAAACCACGTATCACTTGCTTTTAAAAAAAATGTATTACATAGAAAACCAGCACATCTACAAACCACATCCATTTTCCGATATCCTGTGAGATCACGAGCTGAAATCAAGGATCGATGCAGCCCGCATTTCGAACTCTACTTTTGGTGCTGAAGATATTGCGTCAAAACAGAGCAAAAATATCCTCAAGAAAGTGCTAATTGCAGCCGCCGATCCCCAGCAGCAGGCTGCCTACCCAAGAGCCACTTTGCAAAAATCCAGTTTATCGCTCGGACATCACGCCCACAGCCTCGGGCACCGACCAGCGCCGCGGGCAGCGCCGCTCCCGCGCTGCGGCAGGCGTAGAGCTCTTTGCACGGCCTGCCCGGAGCCCGCACGCCTTGGTGCCCACGAGTAAAGGAAAACCTGCTTTCTGAAGCGCCTTTCGGTCCCTTCGAGCTGCCCGTCCCCGGGTTGCCAAAGGAACGTGGGCCGAGAGAGCAGATGGCAGCTTTGCCCGCACGGGCGCCGGGCCAGCCGAGGCGTCCCCGCGACGCCAGGACGGCTGAGCCCGCCGGCACCAGCAGGGCAGCAGGGAGGCAGCCCCCGGGTCCCGGCGCAGCCGACGGGGCGAGCGGCTGCTCCCTCGCCCTGCCGCGTTACACACGGGGCCAGGTGCGCAGCGGAGACACGAGTAGGGAGCCCATTTGATGAACGCAAATACTCGAGAGCAGCTGAAATTTAATACAAGTTACACCATGTGGTGGCCAGCAATATCTTCCGACGCCGCAGGCGCGTCCTGCCGTTATCACGGGCAGCTCCTCGGCGCGCGGGGCCTCCTCTGCCGCCCTCGGCTCCCAGCTCGCGCGCAGGAATCTTTGCACCTCGTCTTCACCAGGAGAATGGATTTATGATCCTGAAATGTGATCAAGCTGGGAGGCCTAACAGTAATACATGTCAGCTTGTCCTTCCAAGCTTTGGTATTAGGCAGATTTTTTTACTACAAAAAGTGTCTTGCCTTCACTCTGTTATCAGCCCTTTAAGAATAAGAATAAAACCATCCAGGAAATCTTTTCATCTGGACTTAGCATCTGATTCTAATATGGATGCATGAAATTCTGGGACAGAAGCCAAATGCTAACTTTGATACAAAGGACTGTTATTTCAGTCCCATTTTATTTTCTGTGATAGCTCTTTTTCAGCTAGGACACAAAGTCACTGAGAAAAATCTGAGATAAGGATTACATGACAGGCGGTATTATTTAAGGGTACATAGAAATATTTAGTGAGATCATTGAGTTATGACAAATGCAAAATTACATGAAGGATTGGGTACGGTCTAGGATTAATGCCACTTTTCATTTGATACACACAAGGGCATTTCAGGTAAAAGTGAGATCTATCTTCTGTGCTCAGAACTCAGGCTACGAAAACATTAAAAGGTGGCTTTTTCAGCAATTTTTACTGAACCTTCTCACTTATTATCCAGGTGGGTCAGGACCTGGCTGAGGGAAGGAGCAAAAGGGCCGTTTATTTATGCAAATCCTGCAGTTGCATCTGAAAGATACTGAGGAGACTGAGACCTCAGTTTTGCAAACATTCACACGTCCCCTTGGCTTTAGCTGGCTCCCGTGTGAAGGCATGTGCTTAAAAGTCAGACGCGTTCTCGGGCTTAGTGAAATTAGTATTACACTGTTAGAAAAGGGAAGCAGTGGGGCTTGGGGAAATGTAATCCGCCTTGCACGTGTCACAGGCACCTCCTTCTCAGGCACTGTGGACTTGGCCTGTGCCGGCTGCAGCCGAGGGTAGGTCCTCCCTGCTTTCGGCGGTGCAGGCTTGCAGCAGGCTTGGAGGGCCCGGCCGCACGACGGGAGGCCAGCGGTGCCGGAGGACTTCGCACAAGCCAGCGCCAGAGCTGCTGTCACCACGCCTGGCCGCGCGACGGCACCACGGGGAGGGCAGCGGAGCCGCCAGCGCATCGCGGGGCCGGCTCTCGTTTCTGCCTTTGTGGCGCTGGTGAGAAGGGGGTGTTACGGGGAGACGTGCACGGTGCCGAGGGCTTGCCCGGCGCCGGCGGCTCCAGGGAGAGCCCGCGGCCGCTGTGGACGTGGCCTGTGCTGCGGAGCGCCAGGCCCGCGCGCCGCGGAGACCTAGAGGCTGAACCCGCACCGACACCACTAAGCCCGAGAAATGGGGAGCCGAGAGCTGCGTGCCGGGTGCGCGCCGGCGCGCTGCAGCTCTGCCCGCCGACGCTGCCCGCCAGCTCTCCGGCACGGAGGCCGGGACCACCGACAGCGCCTCGCTCGGCGGCGGGAGCGCGGGAGAGCCTCTCCACCCAGCTGCTGCCGCCAGAGGGGCCCCAAAGACACAGCTGCTCCCACGTGAGGTTGAGGCCCAAGGGCCGTCTCCCCTTTTCCACCTCATTCCTCAGCTCCGGCTCTCTCTGGTCAGGGAAACTCATCAACACTGAACTTTTATCTTACCTGTCCCAGTTAAAAAAAAAAAAGGGGTGGGTGGGAGGGATGTTGCCAAGTCCTGGCCTGTGTGCTTGTGCGCTGCCAGAGCACGGCACAGACAGGGAGGCACGACCGCACCGTGCTAGCGAGTGCGCACAGGAAACAGAAATGCATAGGAGTAGACCGCACCACAGATATTTACCAGGCAAAACAGAGCAATCCGCATACAAAATCCATATACGCAGCAAAGGCTGCCACTGTGGCATTTCCTTTTTCTTCAGGAGCTTCCCAGCTTTGAGTAGAAGACTCTGAGAAGGCTGAAGCCATTAGGGAGACGGGAATAAACTGTCCCTCTTGGCAGACGCGAGAGCATGTAAGACAAAGCCCAGTGAACATGGGCTTTGAATCATTAAAGGCTTTTTTATGCCCAGATAGTGTGAAAAAAACTGAGATTACATTGTAGGCTGTCTTGTCCCACTGGACAATTTTTATCACCATTAAGGAAGTGACCATACTCAAGACTGCTGGACTCTCCTGCAAGCCCATGATTCTGGCTCTGATACAGGACACAGTAGCAAAAGGTGCTGAAATCTTCTGGGGTGATCTGCCAAGTACCCACCTGACTCCTGAGAAGTGCCAATAGTCGGAAGGGCCTCAAGATTTTGTCCAAAGCACTCTTCTCTGTGGAAACATGACCTTGCATTTCAGCAAAAAAATAAAAAGATTTCCCTGGAAAGGGTCAAGAATGTTTCCTAGACAGCCCGGACTGGAGTCTGGTGGAAAGAAAATTCTCCTGAGAAGAAAGGGGTATACTGAGATAGAGGAGAACTGACTGCAGAGTTCTTGGCAGAATCAGTGCTAGGCAAGTGCTCTAATTTTCGTATTAGCACAACATGGACAGCTTGGTGATTCAGGCTTCAGATCCTGCACAGGTGGTTTGAAATTTCATAGAGAAGTAACTATTTAATCACATATCTGGCCACATCACCTCCTATAAATAGAAAGTCCATGGAGTCCTTTGGTGAAGTGGAATCAAGTCACTGACTTTTATTCACTTTCTCATTAGATCCTGCTCATAATTTCTAAAGAGTTCAAAGCAAGTATTTCAGAGTCTACTTTAATCATTTTTCCTGGCATCTGGAGTACAGTTCTCCCTGAGAAGAGTTAAAGTTAGGTCAAGCAGTTCCACAAGCACCACACCAAAGAAGTCTCCTTTCCCCCAGGTGTGAGCCCTGCAGTTGACTGACTCGTACTTCAGCCACGGTGCCCACAGGACCTCTTTCCTGCAGCTGGCCACCAATTCTCATAAACTCCTCTTCAGAACAGCAGCTATTCAAGTCCCTTGAAACTGGTCAACAGGTTCAATTACTAGGGGTAGATAAATACACACAGGTGTCTCTCAGGGGCAGAGAACACATCTTTGGTTACCGTAGGAAACCATGCTAAAAAATGGCAGCTCTCAGTGACAATGAGACAATTCCAGAGAACTACTGTGACCAATGTACCAAGAGCCAGACACATTGCAGGACTTTATTTAAAGGCAAAATATATATAATAAGGAACTGAGGACCACAGCCTGCTTCTACCCAACCCCTCTACTCAGAGGGCACTTGTTCAACTAGTCTGGACTACAGACTATCCACTATCCAGTAATGGACACTGAAAGGGCACAGACGTGGTTGACGGATAGTGTTCTCGGTGTTTTGGCAGGTGTACTATGTTTGTGGAATTATTTAATGAATGGATGTCAAAAGAGCAAACAACTTCCATATAACCATGCCTGTTTGCTTCCAAGTGAAATCCCCTTGGCCTGCGTACATGGGAAGAATCGGGTTATGAAGCAGAGCAACACGTCACAGATGGGCCTGGAACAAGCTTTCGAGAGTAATGAGGTGGGATTGCAGAACCTTAATTGGAAATTAATGTGTGGGAATTAATGTGTACCATTGGTCCTGGAGGAATCAGAAGTTTCTGAGGGCTGCAGCCTCCTAGGGCTGCCATTGATCTTGGGTGAGAGGGCAGCTGGAGTCAAGACGCTCTGCAGGATCCTGCTGGGTGCTGCTCTTCACCGAGGTCAAAGACCAGATGAAGGCAGTCCAGGTAAGAAGTGTGGGACAAACAGCAGGTGCTGGATAACTGCAGGAGATGGGCTGCCTTGATTTGTTAGAAATCATTAGAAAAGGGGATGGAGGCTGATTGTGGGGCTTAGGAGAGCCTCCTTGTGCTCCTCTTCTTGCTTGCTCAGCTCTCCCAGCTTTACTCTATCAGGCCAAGACACATGCAAATGACTGCCCTCTTTCCATAACACACCCAAACTCATGAGCACTAAGTCAACTTGAGGCAATGAGTGACTGGAGTGTCAGATGGGCCAGTATCATGCTAGGTTAATGAATATGGGAGGTCTGGATGAACCACAGAATCACAGAATAGTAAAAGTTGGAAGGGACCTTTAGACATCATCTAGTCCAAGCCCCTGCTCCAGCAGGGACACCCAGAGCAGTGGCACAGGGTGGCAGCCAGGCGGGTTTGGGAGATCTCCAGAGAAGGAGCCTGCACAGCCTCTCTGGGCAGCCTGTGCCAGGGCTCTGTCACCCTCACAGGAAAGAAGCTCCTGCTCACATGGAGATGACGATACAGCATTTAGCTCATTCTGTGCAAGTTAAAAATGGCAACGAAACATTACAATAATATTTGATTGTGATGAACTTTAGAAGGGTCAGATTCTGGACCTATTTAAATGTAAGAAACAAGTTCAAACTGGTGATCAGTAGAAAGAAAAGAAAAAAAGGCAGAAAAGGCAGAAAGGCAGAAAGGAAGAAAGGAAGAAAGGAAGAAAAGGAAGAAAAGAAAGAAAAGAAAGAAAAGGAAGAAAGGAAGAAAGGAAGAAAGGAAGAAAGGAAGGAAGGAAGGAAGAAAGGAAGAAAGGAAGAAAGGAAGAAAGAAAGGAAGAAAGGAAGGATAATAGTCTATTCAGAAATCAATTCCAAGTATGTAATTTGGGCTTTTTTTTTTTCCTGTTATCATTATTCCTAATTAAATAGGCTAGGAAGAGAAAACTGGTATTTTGCAACAGCTCCAAATCATGTACCAAGGAACTTGGAAAAATATTTCTCTTCCACATGTCACCAGGTACATTTCTTTTCTACACACCAGTGTACAAGGATAATGCAGCTCATCCAAAGTCTATTCAAAACCACTGTGGTTCTCCTACTAATGCCAAAGGTTTCAAAGACTGTCTGACCAGGGAGTGAGAAAAATGGAACGAAATGCTGTAATCTTTGAAGACAGATAGCTGGCTCTGTGATAGTTAGCTTTCCTTGTAAAAACCCTTACAGAATGAAAACTGCCTTTGCCTGCTTTCAGCATGTGCACAGCTGTTTCTCTGAACGAGTGATGGATAAGTTACATGGGTAGTTGCAAGACTTTGATATTCTTTCCACATAGCTCTGCTTCTTGCATGCTCGCAGATTCCTACGTACCGACTAGCCATGCCTACCTCTTCCAGCCCATCCGAGGGCATCACTTAATGATGGCTGCCAAGAATGAGCTGATTGCTGCCTGAGAATTCCCTCTTCTTCCCTCCACAGAACGGAACCATCATGGGAAAATCCCAGTGACAGAAAAGCAACACTTCTGTAGGAAGAAGACACCCAATTACCTCCCCTAGAATGCCTGTGTAAATCCAGAATAAATACTATCTTCTGTAAGTACTACCTTGGTCAGTTAACACTCAGACTAAACTACAGAATGAAACCTTACCAAAATGACATTAAAAAAAAATTAAACAAGTATTTAGAAAGCTGCATAATTTTTCCTACAGTAAAGCAAATTCATAATATAATTCTATATTGACCTGAGTATACACTGTAGACATGTTTCACAACTGCAGAATGTTGTAAAGTCTCTGTACTGTAAAGCAGTAATTGACAACTGCTAATCTGATGAATACTGAACAATCACTGAGATACAGAATGTGTATGACTCTAACCATGACTCTCTCAACTACAGATCACAAAACACACCTACCCATAAGTATACCTCTAGCATGGTAACTTGTATTTCCATATAATTAAGTTCTATGATTAAGTTGTCAAAGACATGAATCAAAATGGAAACAAATACAAGATACATTTTGAAGATTGCCTGCATTCTTCCATTTGATAACATTTGCTCACCTTTTGCATTTAAGGATGGGAAGTTCTTTGACTTATTTTAAACAAATTGGAGTCTAATGCCACGACAGTCAACTCAGAATAATATTCAAATCAAAGACAATTTTTAACAGCCTCCCTCAAGTGAAGCAGAATCCATGCATGCCACCAAATTCACCTCCGGAGATTCCAGGGAGAGTCCTCTGGCATTAAGCTTTACTGCAATAATTGGCACAGTGAATGTACATATATAGACATTCACTGGCAATCTATTCTGTCTGCGTTCTAAAGCATCAGGTTTTGTAACATTAAATACATTGTTGGTACTGGGAGAAAAAAAAAAAAAGCATAACATTTTCTAAATCTACCAGCAGTTCAAGATGCAGATGTTTCTATTTTGGCTTAGTCTCAGCAGCTAATTTGTGTATTCTGTATCACTTGCTAATGGCTGCAGAGTAACTGCGAATGTGGCAGCAGAGTGTCAGAATGCGGAACATAAACCTGCACATCTCGTGACAGAAGTTTTCAATTGTATCCTCACTGCTCAGCTCCAGCAGATAAACCCTTTTCCTGACCTCATCCGTCTTTTGTAACTCAACAGATTTCTGCAGTACTGATGGCCTTCTTTGTTAAACAGATTGTCAGGGAAGTCCCAAAATAAATTCCTGTTGCCTTAAGTCTTCAGCCTTCTCAGGCTGAAGGAAGCAATACCAGGACTTAGGGAGGTGAAGTGGGTTGCTTCTTCCCTCATTCATTTGCTTTTTATTAGAAAGAGTGGGGAGAAAATTTCAGCACTTAATAGTGTGGGTATTTTTCTATTAAAAATATAATCTATTTAGTGTTTTCAGGCTGTTTCATACCATGAAATCAACTAATGTCATAAATAAAAGGGTGTCTACAAATGCATACAAGGAGGACAATATCTATGCAAAGAAAACACTGTGCTAAGAAAAATATCTTTCCTCTCCAGAAGGAAAACCTTAGCATTATAGAGAGCATTGGATTTAATTATACTGTGTTTTTATACTTTGTATTTTTAGCAGTATTGGTACTGATGTAGCCTTTGAAGTGGAAGTAAAATGAAACACTAAGAAAATCTCTTTGATATTTCTGATAGATTTCTGTATTGTTATGAGTAAATCAAGCTGTACTTATCAACACTGAAGCCACAGCTTGAGACAGGATCCTTTCAATGACATCCTATAACGTATCCTGATGTAAATGCAAGAACAGGTTCAGTACATAGCCTTACACTAAGGAAAGAAGAAAGAAGCATCTACTAAATTGGACGGTTCTGAGGAACACGCGAGCTTTTAGGAATCATTTGGAAGAAGTGCTTAAATATAAATACCGAGCATGAAGACCTTGGCCAAGGATTTTTCCAAATGAGCAAATATGACTGGAAAAGTTATATGGAAAGAACACATATGACCACTTTTTTGGAAGCCAGGTGCAAGTAATTGTTAGCCAGCACAAAGTTATCTGATTGCCTGATGGAGCAAAAAATGAGAGTCTGTGGTTTACATGCCATCAGTCATACCAAGAGTCAAGTGGAGAAGTAACGTTGAAAAGCAAATTCTAAAGTTGCCAGGACATTTCTATGTA
This sequence comes from Nothocercus julius, assembly GCA_013398735.1. Classification (NCBI taxonomy): domain Eukaryota; kingdom Metazoa; phylum Chordata; class Aves; order Tinamiformes; family Tinamidae; genus Nothocercus; species Nothocercus julius. The sequence goes on from VZSV01000080.1 coordinate 1,381,247, forward strand.
ATTCTGAATGCTCTGCAGTTCTTTGCGAATTCAGTCGAGTTCAATAATGCTGAAGATGTGTTCAGATGCTAATTATATGCCTGAACCGCACAGAGCCATCATTTCCCTCAATCAGGCTTCTTCTTGGCACTGTCACAAATAATAATTAGCAATCAGCAGCTGGTTGTATGAAGCCATGATGATCACATGGCATGTTCATATTTGCAGTGGACTCTCACGGTTTCGTGGGAAGCAAATGCTTACCCAGGTGGGCCAGGCACCCACTCCCTGTGCAAAACAAAGGCACTGGAGCCCTTAATGACTGTTTTGTTGTCGAGGTGACAAACTCATCAGCCGAGGCTTACCTGGGGGTTGAAAATTTATTGCTTTTGACAGAATCTGCTTGAATGGTCACTCCAAGCAGCCTGAGTTATCCTTCAAAGCTCCGAGGCAAGGGCTAACTCTGTTGCTTCTCTGCCTGGACGAAGCCTGGCAGAATCCTTGGCGCGTTTATCTGCGGAGGACAACAAGCGAGTGACATTTTCACTAGCAACTTTCCTGCAGGGAAATCTTTCCCAAGGCTGCAGCTTTCTGACAATATGATCATGTGCTTAGACTTTGGCTATAGATTTTTTTTTTTTTCACACAGCAACAAAAATAATGTTGCCAGCATGAAGGGCTTTTTGTTATATAACACAACTAATCTCCTATTTTTCCCTTACGGGACTTAACCCAAGTATGACAGCAGGCCGTTCTGTTTAGCCTCGATAAAACGGCCCATTCCTCATACAGATTTTTCTTCAAGTTGGCTATTCTTTTTGCTCTGGCTTGCGCAGTCAGGAGTATCGGGACCAGCGATCTGCACAACACATGGAACTCGGTTTAGAAGAATGCCTTTGGCTGGTGAAGATCTTTGCATGGCAGGTGTCAAACCAAAACTAATACTGCACATATTATGCTTTACTGAGTTTCAGATTTTAGTGAAGTGAGACTGCGTTCCTTCCCAACCACAAACATATATTAATAGAACAAGCCATGCAGAGCAAGCTAAAACAGTACTATCGTTATGCTGAATCCTCCACCGCTTGGCATTTTATTTGATCGCTTACGCTCGTGCAAAGCAAGTAAACAAAACGCGAGCAAAAGGTTAATTTAGTCTCATTTTACAGGCATTTTGCACCGGTGTGAAAGACGCCACAAAATGTCACAGCAGCAGAGACTTAGATCCCTCCTCCATTTTTTCCTCCTTCCCTTGTGCCAGTGCCTTTTTTTTTTTTTTTTAAGGCTTATGAACTGCAGTGCATGGCTCTACATTTCAAAATGCACAGGAAAAACAGGTACTGGGATGGAGATACTCAGCTGAGCTTCAGCAGGTCACTGTGCCTGGCTTGCCAAGCCCGAGGGTCACTGAGTGAGTCAGAAGGCTGGGTGTTTCATGGGTGTCAGGAGGGACAGCTTCAGGTGTTATCACCTGCTCCTGTGCATTTTCCAGCAAGTGGGAGGTTTCGGATCACATGAGCTCTCTCAGGTGCCAAGTCACTTGAAGACCAGAAAGGAACTCCTCTGGAATCTCGTGAGTGCACAGAAGCAATTTTAGCTGACTGATAGGACACCAGTCACTGGGCTTTTAGTTATCTATAAAACAAATGTGAAATTACAGTTGTGGGTGTGCATAGGTGCATATATATGTGCTCCTTTTTTCAAAACCTCATTCAAAAAAAAAAAAATGACAGTCTCATAAATTTGCAGTGCCTAGCCTCCTCCTGATTGCACTTCCAGAAATTCAGGTTAGGAAACTGTCACACACCCCGTGAGGAGAAGGAAGAAAACAGTTGTTGTCATTTCACCATAAGCAGAAGAGCTGCTCCACACGGCAGCTGGCGTGAAGCGGGGTTTGGTAAGCGCTTCTTTGCCCCCCGAGCCGGGACGGATCTAATACGCGGGCGGTTTGTTCCCTGCGGAAGTGCAGTCTGGCCATCGGCCGTCACTGATGTTCCCAGGACAGTCCTGACACAGCTCCGAGGAGCTGGCTCACAGCTGGAGCCCCGCGCCTGAACACTGCGGTCCCGGCTGCTCCTTTGCTCGCGCAGGTGCAGTATTTTGCCAAAGCGACTGACAATCAAGCAAGGGTAGTAGCAAATATTCGTATTACTCTACCATATTTGCATTGGTGGGACAGTTCATATATTTCATATATAAAACCTAAGCATCTGAAAAAAAAAAAAAAACTTTTGCTTTAATGAATGATTTTAATGTCTCATGCACGCAGAACAATATTTTCCCTCATAGCTATGTAGTCGATTAGCTGCCAGAATTTGGTCCAGAATTGAAATTTTAGTCATTTTGGCTTTCACACATAGCAAATCAGAAATAAAAATGTCTTAATGTCAAAAAAAAAAAGAAAAGGGCTAGAAGATCAGACAGGCCATAAAAGTTTTGTTTTACTTGGTTTGGGATTTTTGCACAGCTATGCTTAACCTAAGTAAAACTGCAACAAAACCATTAGGCAAAACAAAAAACTAGACAATTCTGCTCTGTCCCCTAGGTTTATGTTTCTGCAGGAATCAAACTGGAAATCTGGCTATGAACAGCAGAGGAGGGCTGCTCTTTACAACTGTTATTGACATCATAGCTATCTCCTAAAGGTAAAAATGGAAAACCAATATTTTAAAATATATGATTTTTTTTCCTCAAGCAAACATCTTTGAATTTCTACAAAACCATGAATAAAGAGATCAAGGAATTTTTATAATGCTGAGAATTTCAGTACTAAAACTGTAAACCTTAACTTCTTTCTCACCCTCCCTTCTTCAGAACTGTTACGTATTGGGTGGCTTTACTGAAGGCATCCAACACGCCCTGCAATGAACTTTCTAAGTGCTTTCTGCACCAGATAGAGTTAAATATCTTGCGCTTCATATTCAGCACACATTGCTTCATTTTGTAACTGTTTTCTTCCAAGATGCAACAAGAACTGAAAGATTTTGAGATGTGAGATTGATGCCCCCTGAGAAGGCGGCCTCAGATTTCCATCTGAGGAGACATGAGGCCACATCTGCACACACCAACTGAACTTGGCTCTAAACAAATCACACAAACAGCGCTCAGCTACGTAATCTGACTGTCCATTTGCACTTTAGAGTGTATAAATATGGTAATTGCATACACAGAGGGTTCATCTGCAAACTTTGCAAGCTCAAGTGCAGAAGAGAGCTGAAATTTCAGCCGTGAGGCTTTGATTTTCCCTCGTTTTGTGAGATTCCATCTAAAGGTTTGAAACTTTTAGACACTTCATTAGAAGTTTTGCAGTGGGTATCTTGGAGTCTAAAGAGGGATGAAGGTATTCATTTCCAAAACTGCTGAAAGAGAAACTGCAGTTGAGAAACTGTGGAGGTTCTCATTTTTTTTTCAGGAAGATTGTGAAAATCAGGACAAGAGTCTCAGGGTCAGCATAAGAAGTCAAGAGTCATTTTTAAACAATCCATTGCCAAGTCACTAGACAAATAAACCTGGCAGAAATAGTGACCTCTTTTGTAAATCAAGGAAAGCAGAAGTCATTTTTAATACTGTTCTTTGTATTATGCAACCATTTCTACATATAGCTAGTGAAATTCGATGGACTGAAGGATGCCTGTACCTCTGCGTGCCTTGGGAACCCACCTTTTATAGGGAGAAGTATGTTTGGAACTACTGAACATAAGCTTAATAGGGTAACGTCAAGCAACATATAAAAAGGTTTCAGATACACAAGTGTAAAAGATCTGTTGCTCTGTAACTCCAGAGACTGCTATTTTAAAGAGAGTTTCATTAAGAAACACAGCTTGAGAACACCTATACAAAAAAAGATCAGAGCTATATAGAGGGACAGCAGGAGGCAGCTGCAGCAATCTGCAGCACAGCCCTGTGTTCATCAGTCTGCAGTCCTGAGAAAAAGTATATTCAGCACACGAATATACCTGAATATACCTGCTAGACCAAAGGAGAAATCCCCAGCAAAGAGCAAACTCTTCTAGAAAGAGATGCTGAGAACCCCTGTGGTTTTAAACAGAGATCTGCACCTTGAATACCCCAGTCTGATAAATTTGGTTAAACTGACGACACAGTTGCGGCTTTAATTTTGAAATCCACATTTTTTCTGTGTGAATTATTAAATATGACACACTTGTCCTGTTCGACAGAAAAGCGTATCTGCCTCTATTTTTTTAATGCTCTGAAGACTTCATTTTATTGCGCAACATTTGATTTGGAAACACATTTGAAGATGTTTTAGATATTACTTCATTTGTACACTCTCCCAGGCTTTCCAGGAACTCGGAGCCAGCAGCCTTCTTTTCCTTCTTGCATCTGAACTACTGTACTTTATGGCTTCCATACTGTAGCGCCTGGAAGCTCCCAGCGACACTGGCCTCATTGCGCTAAAAACGGACACGTGGGGGGAGAGATGCGGTGCCGGAGAGCGTGCAGTCTCAGGCCTGGAGCTGGTCAGGACTTGGCATGTGCTTGCCGGTGTGCTGTGCGCGTGCCGTGGCCGTGCTCAAGCAACTCTGCAGCGCTGGGCCCAGCCGCATGAAAAGGAGACGCGTCAGAGGGCATCAGTGGCCCCGTGAGGAGCAAAGAGCCCAGGGGACAGGAGCTGGGGAGCTCGGGTAAGAGCCACCATCGATGCAGCCCGTCCATGGGCAGCTCTTATGTAGGGCCACTGATCCGAGAGGTGCCCATGTTTGTTGGGGTGCTGATGGAGACCTGGGATGACTCTGCTGTTTTAATCAGAGAGACTAATTTAGCAGGTTCCATGAACATGCCTCATAAGTCGTCCATACCTACCTGAAGCATGGAACTGAAAGCATTGCTTGAAAATCCACTGATCTACTGAAATCCAAATGGGCCAGATTGAGCTTCAGTAACTGGATATTTGAGCTAGAAAGACTGAAACGATATGGAGAGAAATATGAAGTCTCCTGTATATGAGACGCTGCTGCCACAAGTCCTCTGTTCCTGAGCTCCGTCTGCTGTCCGGCCTTTGCAGCCTTCCCGTGCACGAGCACAGAGCTCTCTCTGGGTGATGACTGCAGCACGATATGGGATAGGTGAAGTGGTTCATCCAGAATCCCAACCATTCTGGATTTCTCCTTGTCTTCCGAAGGTGATGGTGGACCCCTTGCATCTTCTCTTCAAGGATGCTGGTCTTGTCATGACAAATTCTCAGCAGAATTGTTGTCTTCAGGAAAAGCTACTCCAAGACCATAGCTGATCCAATGTCACCTCCTACCAATGCATTTCCAAATCTGCTCCTCACCTGTATTCAACTGGTTGCTTCTCGTTTTTCAACACGTGGAATTCCAGGTGTTTGTTTTCATCTGAATAAAACTTTGGGGTCAGATTATGATGTCTGCATGTATACAAGGTAATAGATTGTCCCACAAAATTCACAGTGAATAAGTAAAACTAGCTGCACACAGAAGGGTATGTGCTCAAGAAAAAAGTGAAGTATTTAATTTTTTATGTTTTGGGTTTCATTTAGTTCTGCCCTTGGAACCTTTCACCAAACAGCTGAGCTTCAAAATCAGTTTTTCAGGTTCAGATATTCCTCCTTCTCTCACATCTCCCTAGGCATAACCCAAATTAGATGAGCACTAAATCTCCTCCTGACCTCGTGGCACTCACTCGGTCTATCCTCCCTCTGCCGTATCGTCTCTCTTGTGTGTCTTCCCTGCTTTGGGCCGTGGCTCACAGAGGGCCCTGGCGCTGGGGCAGCCTGTTAGCCCCACGCCGGGGATGAGGATGAGGAGCACGGCCCCGCTCCTACGGCCTAAACGCAACAGACTCGTTCGCCCACCACCTGGCCCCCGCTGACCAGGTAGGTTTGACCGGATGGGTGAGACTGTGTCAAAGTCCCTTTGCTGTGTCAAAGGGATGTTGCAACTTTCCCATAACCAATATCCCCTCCGGCCTTTAAACAACGCATTTGTTTGTTTGTTTTTCTTCCTTTCTCTCCTCCACCTCCCATTTTTTTCAAGCAGCAAGGGAGGCGACAGGGAGCTCAGCTTCTCCTGGAAAAAAACACAAAACATTTCCACCACAAGAAAAAAACACTTTTTTTTTTTTTTCCCCCAGTGAGGTTCAGTAGTCATTTTTGATCAAAAATTTCCTAAGTAGATATCCCGCCCCTATTGGCATTTGGAGCGCGAGGCAGCAGGGAGCTGGTAGCTCTCTACCTCTCCGCTTAAGTTCTCGGAAATCCCAGCCTTGAGCACAGCAAGGGGTCAGCCCAAATTTTTCTCCCAAACTGTATCTTAAAAAAAAAAAAATTAAAAAAAGAAGTTTTCCGAGGTTCAGGATGTGTAAATCAGCGCCTCCAGGCACCCCTGCCCGCCGGCTCCGCGCGCCCCCGGCACTACGTCCCGCTGCCTCCACACGCTGGGAAGGAGGGCAGAAAGCAGGAGCGAGCACGGCGGCAGGGCGGCCTTCCCCAGCGCGGGGCAGAGCCGAGGAGGGCACGGGCAGCGGCGGGCCCGAGCAAGGGCACCGCGGTCACCGCGTTTTAAATGGCTTTCGTGTGCTCGGGCGCGGGACGCCGCGGCTGCGGGTGAGGACGCGGCGTCTGCAGACGTTTCGCGTCCTCTCTGCTTCTACTCAGGAGTCAACCTTGTTTCAGGCTCGCTTTGTCCTAGCAGATGGCAAGCACGACGGCTGCTGGTTTAAGATTTTTTCTGGCAAACCAGCCCCCGGCTGTTTTCAAAAATAAAGAATGCTGCTCTCTTTACCAACACAGAAATAGCTGTCTCTCCAATTCTCTCTTTCAGACTGTTATTTCATGCATTGCGGATGCAAATGTCTAGCTGGACTACATAATTAACGCTGCACAATTTTCAATAAGCTACCTACAACACCTGCTTCCTTTAATGCTTTTGTTGAGGCTGCTGCATAAATATAAATCTGAATTCCCACCTACAAAGTCCCACGATTCAGAGCAGAGTCCGCACGACCAGGTGCAAAACATAGCGTGACACTCTGGTTATACAAAGGCCTCTGTGAAAAAAAACATAATTTGTGACACAGTACACAAGCCCAAACCTGATTTGCACTACCAAAAATGTACGGCAGGGCTATATACCAGAATAAAGGCAGTGATGGAAAGAAACACATATTGACTTAGTTTATTCCTTCAGTTTATTTGGGGGTTGTTTTTTTGAGCCATTTTTTATTTTTTGGCCGGGGACCCGCCATGAAGCGTTGGCTGTTAAGCGACCAAGCTCCTTCCAGCAGCGTCTCCGTGGGCATGACGTGACCACAAGGCCGCATGGCTGCCTGGGGTACCCTGGCATCCTACGGTGCAGAAGGGCTCACAGACACAGCAAGATGTAACTTAATGCCTGTCTGAACCAGCAGCAGGGCGGTGGCCTCATAATGCTCAACAATTACCTAAAAAAAAACAGCGAAAAAATTAAAGTCCAGTGACCTTCATTGGCTCCGATGAGCTCCATGCAAACCAACAAAAACAAGAGTTGTTGGAAAGACAGTGAGTTTTGGGGATGAGCTCCTTCTTCTATTGCTTTCTACCCGCACCTGGAGCCAGGACTGGAGGAGCACCCAAGGCACGCAGGCACACGTGCAGCTCCTCAGCAGACCACCAGCAAGTGCTGATCCAGAAAGTGCAGCTGGAAGCCAGCAACACTACGGCAGTGATAGAGCACCGATGGGTCAGATTTTACGGTGTCAGCCCATACTCAGTAACAGTATCACAGGGTATATACATCAGCCAAGCCAGCTGTTCTCCCAAGTTTCAGCAAGTCTTTTGCTCCCTGCACGGAATTGCTGCTTTCCACATGTAACATGTCATTAAAAGCAACATCTGCCACAGCAACTGCAATAGCAGTGCACATTTTTCATGTGATAAGCTGTATTTAGAGGGGAAAAGTATGGCTCTGTGAGCTGAAAAGCGAACCAAACAATGAGTGACAAAGTCCAAAGCTTCGGGCCAAGTGCTTTAATATCTGGCGCTGGTGAAGTTTCCCAAAACAAAGCAGAGCTTGTGCACATGGCAGACAGGGGCTACGCTCTCCTGTTCGGAGCGACTCTGGCACGTTGTCTCTTCCCAGGCACCGCTCAGGAAAGTGTCCTATACCCCCAACCAAGGGGTGCTCGTGCCTTCCGCGCCGGCTCCGGATCCACCCTGCTCTTGTGGAAGGGAATCCAGGTGTGCTCCAGAGGTGACGGGTCCCGATACTCTGCAGCAGCGTCACGCAGAAAAGACAACGTGGGTCCTTCCTCACCTGGCTCCAAGGTCCTCCCAGAATGATTTTAGTAACACAAAAATCTGTGGCAGAGCTGGAAACTCAGGATTTCTGGAGTCCCAGTCACACTCCCTAACTACAAAACCATCCTTCCTGTCTGTCTGCATGTATACATGTACATAGAAAAACTTTTTTCTCCCTTCATCCTGGAGGGGATGAGATTATCAGGAATTTCCCTAAGCTTTGCTTACTTTTTCTCTCCTCATTTCAGAACCTGACTTCAAAAAAGAACGGAGCAATAAGGCAGTCTGGACTTTTACTTCCAAATACTTCTTTCCGTATGGGAAAGACCAAAAAATGATGGAATAACCCAGCCTATTATGCAACAGCCTGTAAAACTGTTTGTGCCAGTTATCGGTTGTTTTTATTCCTCTGAAGGCTGCTTTCTCCAGAGAATTCCAGTAACTGGTCTAATTGAAGTGTGTTTTGACAAGTTATAACAGCATAGGAAACCCACCTATGAAATTACATCCTAACAGCATCTTCCAAAGTAAACTGAAATCTTGGTATCGCAGCTCATTTGGGGAACTACTGTGCCATGGCTTTCATTTGTTATGGTAACATAGCTGGAGGCCTTTTTTTTTTTTTTTTTTTGTAAATAACTAGTGCTGTTATAGTGTGGCTTAATGTCCCCACTGCTACGTTTCTGTACAGGCTGGGGCCCCACAGGAGCATCTCCTGAAATTCTACTTGTAATAAAAACACAAAATATGCTGTCTTAATCTATTTTCACTTCATCTAAGTTCTTTCTTTTTACCTAATTCCCTCTCAGATGCCCAAGGAGTGCTGTTCTTCCTATACTAACCCCACGTGTTATTGAGGCCTCTGCGAGTCCCAGGGATGGCCCAGGGAGGCCACTCAGGCACAGCACACACAGTTCCCAATCTGTAGGTTTTATTGGTTGCTTCCATTACTCCCCAAGCCCACGGGTCTCCTACTGCCTTCTGTTTGTCACTCTAACAGAGGGAAAACATTTGGCAGGGAGGAAGCTGCTGTGGGAACCAAGTTGCACAAAGCCTGGCCACCAGAAAGAGAAGAACCAGAAGAGCCCGACTTGCAGAGCTCCTGCAGTTGCTGCCTAAAAGCACGGAGAATATTTGGAATAAGAATGATATAAAAGTAAGATTTGTCGTGCCTTGTTCCCAGCGAATTTGTCCCTAACCGCTCTCAGCAATTTTTATGGCAGATAATCGATGTGATCCACGACTGCTTTCTGCTGTCTCTGCCAACAAACACGTACCAGCAAGATCAGGTAGAGAGGGCCAGGATCAAAGCTAGAAGCCAACAACCAGTCCGATCCTCCTTTATAAGGCTGGGATTTTTTGCATCACGTCTGCATTAGAAGCTCCTCAATGCAGGACAATTGCTTTACACACAAATAACTTGGGATTCAGGGGGCAGATGGCCCAGAGCACCAGCAACCATCTCTCCTTCCTCCAATAGTTGTTAAAATGCTTGTGGTCAGGGCACTTTGGAAAGGGAGCCAGAAGAAGTGAGGATGGACTGACAACTCTGTTGCTCCTGCTGAGCTCAGCTGCAGCCTGGACAAGTTAGCACATACTGACCGTATACGTCAGGAAGACAAAGGAGACGGAGGCAGCAAAAAGGAAGGAAGTCCCAGGCTAAAACATTAAATTTTTCCATATTTTTCTTCCTGAATACCCCAAAATACAAAGCAGGCAGATTCTTTGCAGAAGTGACCAGGATTTATTAAAGACAGGATATTGATCTGAAACATTCATGACCCTCAACTTAGCAGTATTTCTCTTGGATGGGGTAATGAAGCAAGTTTATTACTTATCATTGCCAAAAAGCTCATAATAAAAACACAGACTATAGTTCTCAGATTCATCAACTCAAACCAGATATTTCTGAAAAAAATACAATACAGCAGCAAAAGAATGTCAGCCTCCTTGGGTTACCAAAGCTGTATATGAAATACATATTTCATCCAACAATAGGCTACAAAGTGAATGATCTGGATTATAAAAATTCAGAAACAAAGGAACTCTGCAAAGACAGATCAAAGACCTGCGGATCCCAGGTGTGGAGCGGGAGCAAGCAAGGAGCAGGATATATGGTTATGTTAGACACAAAGCAAGCAGGGTTTTTATTGCATTGTGATTTGATGATTTTATGAGACTTGAAATACAATAATAAAGCATGGATAAAGCATGATCGAGAAATATTGTCCTTTCTGGGAAACCCGGGCTTCTGCACAGGTTCCGACACAACACAGCTGCCGCAAACCTTTACACTGATGCTATGCTGCTCATTGGTCTCCTATAACCTTCCATTTCTGATCTTCATTTCTTTCTTTACTAGCTTATTCCTGCTTGCGATTCAGCAACGGAGAACCTCATCATGTCCAGGTGAGATGCAAAGGCAGCGTCACTACACAAATTTCCATAAATCGGAGCATAACAGACCAACCCTTTAACAACTCAACTCCGTTCAGTTCCAAGCAGTTGGGGGAAAGTTTATTTTCATTTTAATGTCAGGATTTCCAGGTTTCTTATTTCCTCACTTCTTCTAGCTCATTCTCAGGAAAAACAAAGCAAAAGAGAAAAAAAAATTAAAAAGCAAAGCAAACAAGTGTGAGGTGTTTCTACAAGCAAAACACAAAAGAACAAATCTTCCAAAAAAAAAGAACAAGCAAAAAAGAACAAATAAAAAGGCATTTAAAACTGTTTTAGTATTGGGAAATTACTGATCATGAGAGCTCTAGTGTATGTCTGTGTTTAAGAGGGAACGTGACGGAAAAAAAATAAAAAAATTTTTAAAAAAAGAGCATTAGGGACCATCCAAGAAAGATTTCACAAAAACAGGGTGGAAGGCAGTTTGTTTGGATTTAATGTTTCCCCAGCAGCATCTCTAGTCCAAACATTACATCGCAGGTCAAATGGTGGGGAGCCAGCAAGTGAAACTTGTTAAAAATAGTCTTTAAAAAGGAAAGTGAAACTGTGCAGTCTATTTCCACAGTTTGTGATGCATGAAATGCGATTTATGGGCTGAATAACGCCGGGCGCTAGTGCCACCACTCACGGTCAGTAAATACCGCAACCTGCGCCTGTGAAATCCAACAGAAAAATGTAGATCCTGGTTCCAAACTTTTCCCAAACTTAGAAAGCTGGTACTACTACTTATATGCAATCCTATGTTAAAATATTTCATGTAAATAATTTTGATTTAAAAATACTTTTATATTTTAGATAATTTAGGTATTGATAGTTTTGAAAAACAAAAAGTAACACATACGCAACATTTTAAGTACAATTAACTGTCCTGCGCCTTTTGCCCTGGCAGGGTCAAGCCACCCTCTCTGATACCAATCCAGCACAGTTCTCTTGGAAGACCATCACCAAGATCTGAAAAATGGCATCTGGCAGCAGCTTTTGGGATAATTTATAGCAGTGAACTTAGCCTTAATATTTCCATATCCTACCGAACAGGCTGCTTCGCACATTGCAATACTCAGTTTATTGCAAGGAGATCCTTTGAACTGAGGGAAATTAGTTTTTCTAGTGTTTCACAATGCTCGGGCTTTGCATCCTGATGCCAGTGCAGGCTCCTATATCCTTTACAGCATTCCACGAGGCCTCAGGCGTTGCGTTCCTGAGGGAAGAGGGGGCACGGCCGGGAGGGCCGCGGCAACGGGAGGCACTCGCGCGGTCCCGAGCAGAGTCTCCCAGGCAGGTTAACCGCAGTCCCTCTCAAAATAGGCAACGCAGCGAAATGCCAGGAAGGCAGTTTTTTCTCTCTTCTCCAGCTGCACTTTGAGGAAGAGTCATGCACCATTAAAGAAGGAGCCACGGGGTTAAGCATGAAATTGCCTGAAAGACGGTTGGGCACTTGAAGCCCAAACAAGCAAAACGTCTTCACCGAAGAAAAGGCAATTGCAAACTTCTTGTCAAGTGTCATTGAGAAAAAAAGGGAGCTTGAGGATGAAATGACCAGCTACTTGCAGCAATGGAGCCAGCAGTACTAGGTGTGGGAGAAAAATCTGACACATCCTCAGAGGATACTGACATAGCCTTAAAAAATTCATGTTTTTGGAGGCGAAGGAGGTGGAAGGGAAATTCCCACGGAAGGTGGGAGAGGAGTCTGATATGACATCGTGTGGGAAAAGCTGTAGGGCTATGAAGCAGCAAAGGAGAATAACGGAGAACAGACAAGTTCAGCTTTTGGGGTTCACCCAGATAGGGAAATAGGTTCAGATGCTGCAAGCTGATCGCTCGAGGCTTTCCAAACAAGCAAGCCTGTGCTGTTTGCTTAAGAAGAAAAGGGAAATGGCTCCCAAGGGCTAGGGGCTCCACACACACATGACCAAAGGTAAAGAGGAAGGGCTGAACTTACAAGGCATCCAAGACTGGGTTTTCCTAGACATTCCCAAACGCCGAGGCTCCCCTAACGCAGCGTTAGGGCAGAGTTAGACATCTGAGAACAAGACCCACCATCGCCAGCAGACTGAGCAAGAAGCGGCTTAAAGAAATGAGAAATGACGATTCCTGTGCACAGGGGTGTCCAGCGCAGGGCTAAAGGAGGAGCTCTGCAGCCTGGAACCCTCTTCCAGAGCCGAGCGGCTAAACGCGTCGCTGCGAGCAAACAGCGTCGTGGCCATCGCCACGAGTCTCCAACAGCTGGTTGCAGCAGCTGCTGCTCGTTGCACCCAACTCCCTCTAGCCCCTCCGTTCGCAGAGCTTTGCTCCGGCTCCTCGGTCCCCGCAGCAGCGCTGCTGTGCCGCTCTGCTCTGCTCCCTCCCGCGCGGCTCTCCAGGCTCGTGCCTGTGCCCCGGAGTCCCCCCGCAGCCCCCACGCGCTGAGCGCAGCAGGGGCGCCACTGCCGAGGCCTCCGGGGCCGAGCTGCCCTTCCTCGCCAGGGGTGTCTCAAGGGCTTGGGAATGAGCAGCGCAACTCAGGGGCCGGCGCTGGAGCCAGCGCGAGGCAGGGGACACCGCAAGGGAGCTTCCTGCGCCACAGCTCCGGCGGAAGCCGCGCAGGAAACGGGAAAAGTGAGTCGATTGCATAAGCACTGGGAGCCAGGAATGTCTTCGGCTTCTGAACAGCCTGATTAAAAAAGCAAAAAAATGCTGTGGTAGAAAAGCCCAGTCAATCAATTAGTCAGTCATTTCCAGTTCAAATATTTCCATAAGTGCCTGGCAGTGTTTTCTATCTAAAGGATGTCTACTGCTGGTGAAAGATTTCTTAGATGGCAGAGAATTCCCCTTGATGACAAACTCTCCTCAGACAAACTCCAGTCTGGGCAATTTCCCTTTGGAAACCCTCACAACTTGCTAATTTGCTCAAGCATTTTGAGCCTTCTTAAAAGAAAAGCCAGTTGGCTATCAGTTACATTTCTAAACCTGCTACATTCAAAGAGAAAGACAGTGCTGAAGTGTAGGAAAATTCCTAAATTTAAGACACCGGTAGCATATTATGATTCTGACCTGAATACCTTCAGAGAAAACATTTACACAAGTCCTTGATGTGTCCCCAACAGCTCTACAAACAACCTGTGTTTAGGAATAATTTTGTCTATTACTGAAACTCAGCCTCATCTGAATTAAAACTTGGCAGCTGGAAGCTGGCAGCTCTTAAATAGAAAAGCATACAGCTACAAGTAAAGAGAAATACTGCAATCTTTTGTATTCTGATAACCTAAACTTCCCCTGAAGTTCTAGAATCAAATTAATTTGAGATTTGGCTGTGTGGTTTGAACTTAGGCATCTTTTCTTACAGGAAATACCCATTAGTCCCTGCCGATCAGCCCACCGTCAGTGGGTTTTTGATCAGTCCCCTGAGCTCCGTAGAGATTTACCAGGTAAGAAGCTCATGATCTGGCTCTGCAAGCAGGTAGCAGCAGCGTGTTCCACTTACTAGAGCCATTAAAGCACACGCAGACATCATGACAGCTCCGTGAGCTTCCCTTCGGCTGCTGACAGGGAAGAGCCTTTGAGATGCCCTTCTCTGCTTTGTGCATTATTCCAATTGGCCTTGCAGGTTTTCTGAAAATCTGGAAGGCTTTTCCAAGAATCGAGCTGTTCTCCCTAATCCCTAGGCTTCCCTTTGATCCTTCACCACGGGCAGACAGCTGCACTGCAAGTCAAGCGATGCGCACAGGAACCCGCCCCAGCTGAGCGCCAGCCGGGCACAGTCCAGCCCTCCTGACTAATCGCAGGTCAGACCACAGCCCCGCAGGGGGACAAGAGCCGCGAGGCAGCAAGCGACGCAGCGCGAGCAGCGCTATGAACCTCCGCCCGTGCCGCAAAGACCAACCTCAGTCGTGCTGCCTAAGTATCTCCACAGGGCAAAGATTTTGGCAAATACCTCCCCGTTTATTCCCAAACTTCGAAACGGTAATTCCAATGCCAGTAACAGAGGATATGCGATCACGGCCTTCAGTGGCTTTGTCTTATTTTCCTTTATTGGCTGCATGCTGGTAAATCACATATGAGGGCAGATGCTAACTGTTCATCATCTAGGAGAACGTTTTAATGCTGCCCTATAAACAGATTCAAATCATGTCGCTTCTTCTTTTTTCTTGATTTTTTTTAACCCTGAAATGGGAAGCAAAGTGCTCATCAGCTGCAAAGTGCTACTTTAATATCACCCGTGCAGCAGCTACTTCTGCCATAACCTTCATTATATGAAATTACATATAGCACTATCTTAGCTCAGTGCGCAAACTAGCTGGAAAATGAAGGAAGAAAAAAAGAAAAGACAGAAAAAAAGAAAAAAAAAGGAAAAAAAGAAAATCCATTGCACAGTATTGCACCTGCACAAAGGTGAAGAGTCTTCCTGCAGGGAAATTATGTGTAACTTAAGAGCTCTCAGCCTTTGTCTGAAGTCTTAAATGAAACGTAAGTAAAGCCCCTCACCTATTCTGGTATTCACTTCACTGTAATGAATGCAAAAGCATTTCTGAAAATACCCTCATACGACTGCGTACGTATGTAGTCAAGTTTTGCAATGACCAGTCTTGAGGAGCTACCCTGTAAAGACAACTCTGCTCTCTGCAGTTTCTCAATTATTAATGATTCTCTTGGCAACCCAAATTACCTCATGAGCTCTCTTTCATTATAGAACAGAGGTTTATAAATTCCATTATTTTCTTTGAATAACCAGAATTAGCCTTTTTCTCAAATTCTATTCTAAAAATGTCTGCCTGCATTTCCTGGCATTTACCAAACATATTTATTTGTTAAATCTTTTTTTTTTTTTTTTTTTTTTAGTGTAGTTTAGTTCTGAAAAGCAGCTCATCAAAGTGTCATTAAAATTCTGCATGTTTTAAAGCCTCAGTGACTTCCAGATAAAATTAATTCCACTTACAAGCTATAGAGCTGGAGGGAATTTTTGGTGGCGTCTTCCCTCTTCTTATCTGACAGCCTTCCTGACTGCCTAGAAGCTGACAGTTCAGCTGCAGTTTTTAGATTCAGTCCACAATGCTACTAACAAGAGCTGCAGGACAAGGCTTGCGTTCAAGAGCACAGGGCAGTGCCAGTAAAGGCAGAAGGTCATCATTGTTAGGAAAGAGTTGACTCAGTACCCTGAGACTGATTAGAAGAGAGTCTTCATAGACTAAAATAAACAGTTTTCTGAAAAAAAAAATAAAAAATAAAAAGAGATCAGTTGGCTTCCAGATGTTGTGGGCAAGGCACGTTCCTAATTCATGGATAATTCTGTAGCAGGGACATGAGCAACTGCAGCCTGACCAGTGGGAGGAGGTTGAAAGACACTGCAGAGGTGGAGTCTTTGTGGGCCTGAATGGAATAGCAGGGTGTTTCGTATTAGGATCTCCAATCCCAGAGCACGGGTCGAAAAAAATAAGTAACAAACCTGCTCTGTGTCCTTCGACAGAGAGCACTGAGTCCCACAGCGGGGGTGCTGGTTTGGACCCTGCCCGGCTCCGCGCTACACACCTGCCTGGCACCGGCCCCGGCACGCAGCAGCTTTGGGACTGACCAGGCTACCTGATCATAGCGACAGAGAGAGGATTTTGCCAACTTCATTCTATCCTGTTCACATTTGTTAAAAACATCATAGCCTTTTTCTTTTCAGCCTTTGGAAATCTTGCTGGAAATCTTGTTGGAAATCAGGAGAACTTGTCTTAAAAGAAAAGAAGACAATTAAGCCACAAGGCATTGGACAATATCCCTGAACCCACGCTCCTGGAATTAGGGGCTGGCACCGGTAATACTTCTTACAGAAGAGAGGTCCACCATAGGAAGCCCTACCGACAGGGCTCTGTATCAGCTGCTCTGGGAATGTATCTGCCAACTGAGAAAGCACAAACTAGTATAAACCCTTTTCTGAATATCTAATGTTAAAATCGGACCAGGTGAACCGACGCCAAAGCTTTAGGAACCTCAGATAAAGTCTAGCAAATAGCAGCATGTACACAAGTGTCAAAATATCCTACACCATGACAAAGCAAATCTATGTTGTCATAATTGCATTTGATTTCATGTATAGCACTAACAGCAACAAACCCTAATAAGTGCACTCTCTTAATCGCAGCTCTTACAAAACTTGTTATCTCTGGTGGCCTCAGAGACTACATTAGTGCAGTTTATTAGGACACAGCACATACAATATGGAGAGAACATATTCCTGACTATTTGTATATTCTTTTCTTCCTCTTGGGCAGAATTTCCAATGGCCATATTGCAAGAGAGTAGGGACTGAACTGTATTACATTTGGAACCATGTCGAGAAATCATATACAAACTGTACTGAGGAGAAGCTGAATAGTACTTTTGGTTATTTATTTGCAATATCCAAAAATAAGGAGAACAAAGGAGAAAGGAAGAAAGCTTCTATTCATGCAACAAATCTGGAAAGGACAAATTTGAAGTCTGATAAAAATTACTGGTTGGATACATTTCAAGTTTCATCTCACTGCTCTAGTCAGAAATGGGAAGACTACATTTACTTTATTCTCTTATTATCCTCACTTGAAACACAAACAGACACAAAGCATATGAGTGGCCCTGACAAGCAATACAATCCAAAAAAACTTGTCTCTCAAGCTCATGCACACCAACTGCAGGATAGGACATTGACACATAATAATGGCAAAAAAAAATGTTTTCTACCTTGCAAAGCAGCACCAGTCATAAAACGACCCCATTTGGAGACCGTTCACATATCGCTTCTTCAGACAACTGGCGTATGGCTGCTGCTGACTGTCCCTCCCCACAGCAACCAGGCCACTCGCTGGCGTGTCCGAACGCACCCTGGGAGAAGTCCTGCCTTCCCGAAAGGTCCTGTGGTCACTGAGTAATTCAGGTCAGAAGGGACCTCAGGAGGTCTCTAGCGCAACCTCCTGCTCAAAACAGGGTTAGCTGCGAAATCGCATCAGGTGGTTTAGGGCTTTAGACAGTCAGGTCTTGCCAAACGCCAAGGTCAGAGACTGCCCAACTTCTCCAGGTAACCCGCTCCACTGCTTGACTGTCCCCATAGGGAAAACCTTTCTCCCGTCATCCACCTGTAACGTCCTTTGCTTCAACTTGCATGCCCTGCTCGTCCTCCCAGCCCCTGGCTGCCTCTCCCCCATGCCCTCTGCACAGGCATGGAGGGGCTGCTCTTGGGGCCACCCCTGCTCCAGACGGAGTCCAGCCCCGTCCCTTCACCACTCAGGCCTCACAGGGCAGATGCCTCCGCTCCCGACCATCTTGGTGGCCCTTCGATGAACCTGCTCCAGTTTACCAATGACTTTCCTCTACCCGGGTTTACAAAACCGGCCACAGTATCTAGACAGAGTCTCACCAGCACTGAGTCGAGGAGAAGAACCTCTTCCCTCCGTCTCCCGGCTGTGCTGCTGTCAGTACAGCCCAACATGCTGTTGCTCTTCCTGGCTGCCAGGGCGCACCACTGGCTCGCGTTCAGCTTGGTGTCCAGCAGGAGCCTGCTGAGGTCCTTCTCAGTCACGCTAGCTCCTTAAAGGAGACGGCAAAGCAAGTCCAGAGGAGCAACAACTTTAGCTTTAGCTAGTTGATATCATTCACCAGCGCGAGATCTTTGTGATAACAACATCCACTGTTACCTGGCGCGACTGTTACAGGGATGGGCTTATCAATTAGCAAATAACAACTAGCAATTAGCACAACTAAATGAGTACGCTGCTTGTCCTGGTAAATGCTGTCGCATTTCTTCACCCTGAGTGTGCAGGGACCTCTCAACCTTGCAAGGAGTTGACAAATGCTACGTTTCTTCAGTCTCAATGTACAGGGTACCCTCATCCTTAAGGAGTTGGACAGGTGTCGTTCCCCATCCCTGCTCCACTCATCAATGCTAGACTCTGTGCTTTATATCCTTAGAGGAGACGTGACTGCACTATGGTCTGCCTTATGAGCAGATCCTTCCAGAACCTTCGGGCAAGATCCGTAAGAGGATCTGCTCTTTGTGCTGTGAGCGAGGCGAGTTTTGCAAAGGTATCCGCTTTTTAGTGAGCTGGGTATTGCAACTTTTAGTGAAGCGAGACCAGCCCGCCTCCACCAGACGTCCCACTTCCCCATCTCGCTGCTGGGGACAGTACCCGTCATTTCCCCATTGCATTTCTGCCACATCAGCAAAGTTCGTGCAATTCAGCAGTTTCGGTCTTAACACTTCACTCGCCCATGAGTCAGTCCCAGCCTGCACAGTCACGAGGGGTTCGTCCACCTCAGGTGCAGGATTTTGCACGTGTCCTTGTTGAACTTCACAAGGTTCCTGTTAGTCTATTGCTCCAGCCTGTCCAGGTCCCTCTGACCAGCAGCCTTGAGCACAGTGACCGATTGCCCCAGTTTGGTGTCATCTGCAAACCCCTCTCCTCCGCTCTCCTCTGGGCCTTGCTCTGCTCCTCCAGGTCACTAATAAAGATGTTAAAGAGGGCACGTCCCAGGACAGGCCTTGTAGTGCTCCAGTGCTCCACTTGTCAGGGGCCTCCAGGTTGACCATGGATCCTTGACTACTAAAGGAAGCCCATTCCAAACCTCATTCCACCACAGAACAACATGAGATTACATTACCTATGCAAAAATGAGTGTTTCCACAACAACAGTACCACAGACTGCTCTGTGGGCTACTGCAAGTTTCAAAAGAGCATTAACAAAAAAGTATGTTCTTCTCTTATTTGGAACTAAGCAAGTCTGTGGCTAGTAAAAAGTCACCATCTGCACTGTATATAAGCTTCTGGAAAATATTATTTTTCCTCATACTTCCCATTTGGTAACCATTTTTTTTTAATATATAGTACCTATCACCATGTCAACTGCACTCATTGAATATAAAGAAACTGAAAGACAGATGTAAACCATCCTGAGTACAGGTGCTTACTTCAACAGACTACTTTTTAGTTAAAAAGTAGTAGTTTTTAGCTAAAAAGTAGTAAGGATTTTTTTTTTTCCCATCACCCTACAGTTTGCCAAATTCATTGATACAGGGTGTTCTGGAGACCACAGTATATTTGGTTTCAAAACAGATTGGACAAATTCAGAAGACAAATAGTCTCCAGTGGCTGTTGCGCAAAGCGATCCAAAGGCAGCCTTTGGCTCACTCTGCACATTCAGGTTTTATGCCCCTCCATCAGCATGCCATGCCAGCCTCTGCCAGAGACCCAACACTGTCCCCTGGCCCAAGCCAGTTCACAGGTTTTATGAAACCGTTTTAATGGGGAGAAATATTTCAAAATAGAGCTTCCTATTAAAAAAAAAAAAAAAAAAAAAAAAAAAAAAAGGCCTTCCCATCCTTTCCATTAAGGCCTCGGAGTTTTGGCTTAAGCTCCAGCAGCAAGATCCTATCATTTTGTCTTAGCTGCCGTGGTAGCCCAGGATAATGCTAAGCACCTCTGCCATGCTATCAGTGCACACAATATTGGACTCCAAATGAGAGCAATTAACCCAGAGATCCAAATCCAGATCATTTACATCTCTTGAGGATGTAGATCCTCAAGATGAAGATGTAAATCCTACAAGGATACTTTGGGGACTTCTAGAAACTGCTATCTTTTTATATCAGCATACTCTAACATACACTTCCCATTCTTAAAGCAGCTGGCTAAACTTGAGAGCAAATCTGTTGTTTGCTTCAGATATTCAGGATTTTGGTATTATGTTCATGAGGCAGGGCCGAGATTAAAAGAAAAGATTTTGATAAAATATCTGTAAAGTCATTGTGACCCTAATTATACTCAAAATGCAAAAGTGAAGTAAATATAATAAAAGGATTTATATTTAATGAACAAAAGAAAAGACCTTGTTTAAGCTCTGACTTCTATGTAAGTGTGCAAATCTGATAGTGTGATTTATATCATTTATAATCGTGTGATTTAAATGATTTATAAAAAGGAGTAAATTAGGAGGAACCTTTCTTGGTGCTTTCTTCAAGAGGATGACTTATTTCAAGAAAACAAGATGACCAAAGATATTTATAAGAATGAAAGAGATCTCAAACTGTTTTACGTTGTCAAAGTACCTCTTTGATTTTAGTAGTACAATCTAAATTTCTGCTTCCATAAATTACCAACTTTCTACACATGTCAAATGCTAATTAGGATCTATTTAACACCAATCTAATCTGACAGTTAAAAACAGGTTCTGGCATCCTGCTCCTTGATTTTTTTTCTGTGCTATGACAATTTATGTCAAGTATGACTTAGAGCAGGAGACATCCGTAAAATGCAGATGACACTTGGTACCTGTGTAATTGTCCCTGGTTGGTTCCTAGGCCTGTGATAAAATGCAAATAATAAAAATAACTACAAAAAGCACCAATTAACACAATGATTCACAGTTGAAGAATGAACCTGACAACAAATGCTGATTTTCTGACAA
Source organism: Nothocercus julius (assembly GCA_013398735.1). Classification (NCBI taxonomy): domain Eukaryota; kingdom Metazoa; phylum Chordata; class Aves; order Tinamiformes; family Tinamidae; genus Nothocercus; species Nothocercus julius. The sequence continues at coordinate 1,402,332 of VZSV01000080.1, forward strand.
CATACTACCTCCTACCTACTGCAGTATTTCCTACTTCTCCACCCCATGTGGAAAGATCAGAGCAATTTCTGTGTTCTGAACCCAAGTCCCCACAAATTATATTTATTGATTTCTGTACTGCATTAAAAACTCCATTCTTATTTGAATAAACAGCTTTTCTCACAGAGTTTCTAGGACTTTCTGTAAGTGAGTCAGAGAGCAGCAAGTAATCCGCTTAGGAATTCACGCTCGGGATTTTTAGGGAATCTCTGCGGTACCCAGGTGCTTTAGTACAGCCCGGACCTGGCCCACAGCAACCTGCAGCTTCTGCTTCACAGGCCTGGCCGCCGCTCAGCGAGACGTCCCGCACGGCCTCGCTGTCCCTCTGCTTTCGGGGGAGGATCTTAAGCTGCGGCAGAACTATGACCTAGAGACAAGAGTCAGCGTGTACTTTTTGCTGCCATAAGAAGATAATTTCATCATATTAGATGGGGTTCTTAATTGCTCCACACATTATTAACATGAATTAATAATGAGCTGAGTCATCTTCAAGGCCTCATGAACGTCTATGACACAAGAAAAAATTACTTTGTTCTTGCTGCACCTTCCATCCAAGGATCAGAGGGTGTCCTTCCCACGCAGCTAAGCTTTGTGGCTTAGCTAAATGTTTCCTCCATTTTATAAATGGGCACGGTCAGCTACACTACTGCTCCTTGCCCGTCCTTGCCTGACAGCAGCCGGGACCGTGTCAATTCTAGAAAAATCTGGTTTCAGCAGAGGTTACAGAATCCACAGAAGAACTGACATGCTGAATATGTGATCTGAAATGTGGGAGATGAGGCGGCTACATAGTACTTTGCAAACTTCCATTTTTCACACAGACCCCGGCCTTAAATCTGTGTTGACCATATTATCTTCCAAGTTTCCTCACTACACCTGAATCACAGCACCTTTTTTCCTCTCCTTTCAGGATAGTTACTGGGTTGTTCGGCCCTATTCCCGTAGAATTGTACTGTGCCACTTCAGAGAACTTTTCTAGGGCAGTTGCTATGCATTTTGCCTGATTTTCCAATCTTTGAATTTTAATTGTGGGTCGATTGCCTCATCTTTCTAAATGACTGTATCCACTTCTGCCCTAGTCAAAATCTGCTGCATAACTAATCCTGTTTGAAGCTGCCTCTTTACAAATGCAGCCATGGCTGAAGGTGAAGGGCCAGGGCTGGACTGCTTTGCAGTGGCACAGCTCTTCACCGTCCTCGGACAAAGGGAGCTGGGAGCCCGTCGTCACCACCAGAACCCACAAAACCTCCGGTGGAAAGCGGACAACAGGCTGCAGAAATGTGCGCCTTGGCAGGAGCGATCCACGAGGCACGGATTTTCCCAGAGGGCTGTTAGTTTTCACCCTGTCTCTCGATGGATGAGAGGTCACGGTTCCCCTGGGAAGACAGGGGCACGAAGCACGGTGCCACTGGCGCAACGAGAGCGTGCTGCGCTGCAGCACGATCGCTGCCCGCTCCGCGTGCCGCGAGGCGAGAGCGCCGCGGGCTGCACGAGACACCCCGGGGGAGCACCCACGCACCACGGGCTGGCTGCAGGTGCTGATCCTCCAGTCTGTTCTAACCTGCTGCATCACACAGGGCGTTTCATTTCAGCTTGTTACTCTTGCACTAAAAAATTGTGTCTGAAAAAGGATCAATTTGTGTTTGGCTATGGCATATCACTGAGAAAGGCCTCTAGTCTTCATTTGCAGGTACCAAGGAACATTTAAGTTGATAACCAGCAGTTTCCTCCAAAGGCTTCCCACCCCTCTTATTAAAAATATGACCTCTGCTTCTAATTTGAACTTTTCTGGCCTCAGCTTCCAGGCACTGACTCCTGTTACAGCTTCTGCTCCCATTAAAGTTACCTTTCAGTAACGTACTATTTTAGCAGCCAGTATTTTGTCCCCATGAAGATACTTAAACATCATAAACTCCCTTTCTCTTTGGTTCCATTTTAAAAGAGGAACTAAAACTATTAAGTGTAACGCTTTCCTGAAGTAATTGGAGGTCACGTAAAAACAATCTTGTTTTGTTTTCCCTCATTTCTTCATTCTCTTAATTGGAGCAGAACATTAAAAACACTCTTAGAAGGACAGAGATAGGCAAGACATCCCTACTTGGCCTAGCTATGCAGCATGACTCAACAGTTGCCACAGACTTGCAGCACATTAAGACTAAAAAAAATTATGTAGGCAGGGAGCCAAAGATACTCCCTCTAAATCTAGTGTAGTATTGAACACTTACAAATGATTAACTAGCACAAAGGTTAGAAAGTTAAACTACAACATGAGAAAAAAGCCCTTAACCTGAATAGGAAAACACTACACAAAATTCCGAACTCCAGAATCTACTCTGGTATTGCATGGACTTCTCCCCTATAATACCTAAAGATCTCATTAGTTATTATTGCTAACCTACTTGATCCAGAGTTCAAGAATATTTTTGTACTGATTTTATGTCCCTTTTTGCAACTAGAACACAAAACCAGCATAGAAAGCTTTACTAATTATTAAACTAAAAGACATTTTTCCATCTCAGGCTTAAAATTATTCCTGTTTCACAATCTATTTGAGCAATTTGAAAAGCATGCTGGAAAATTTGCTGGCTGAGAAAACAGTCGCTTTTATCCTTAATTCTCTAGAGGCAACCCTTGGATGTAATGTAACCAGCTGACGGCCTGCCACGGTGAGATGACTGGCTTGGTGTTGATGGGAGAGCAGTGGATGTTGTGCAGCTTGACTTCAGCAAGGCTTCTGACACCGCCCCCCGCTGCAGCCTCCTAGACAAACTGATGACAAATGGCCTGGATAAGCGGACGGCGAGGTACACAGAAAACTGAAGCAACTGCTGGGCTCAGGGGCTTGTGATCAGTGGCAAAATGTCCATCTGGAGGCTCCTCACTGACCGAGTCAGCAATAGCCTGGAGGGTGGGACTGAACTCACCGTCTGCACGTTTGCCGCCAGCAGAAAACGGGGCGCAGCCACTCGGTTACACCAGTCGGAGGGGCCTGGGCAGGCTGCAGGGATGGCTAACAGGAACCTCCCCGAGTCCAGCCAAGGGAAGTGCCAAGTCCTGCCCCAGGGGAGCAGTAACCCCGTGCACCAGGCCAGGCTGGGGCCAGCCAGCTGGGAAGCAGCTCTGCAGAGGAGGCCCTGGGGACACCGAGCTGACCGTGACCCAGCAGTGTATCCTCATGGCAGAGAGGACCGACGGCACCCTGGAGTGTTCCTCTCCACTCAGAGCTTGCTGGAGAGGCCACAGCTGGACTGTCCCGTCCAGTGCTGGGCTCGTGACTGTGAGGCAGACATGGATCTACCGGAGCAAGCCCAGCCAAGGGCCACAAGGATGGTTAAGCATCTGCCTATGTGGAGAGGCTGAGCGAGCGGGGAGTGTTCAGCCTGGAGAGGAGAAGGCTCAGGGGGATCTTACCGAGGTGTCTAACTACCTGATAGGAGCGATGTAAAGATGGAGCCAGACCCTTCTCAGTGGTGTCCAGTGAGAAGACACAAGGCAGTGGGTACAAACTGAAATCCTGGAAATTCTATTTAAACATAGGAAGAAAAATGTTTAATGTAAGGGTGATCAAACTCTGGGATAAATTGCCAAGAGAGGTAGGGGCGTCTCCATCTTTGAACATATTGAGAACCCAACGGGATGTGGTCCTGAGGAACCCTCCCTTGTTGACACTACTATGAGCAGGAGGGTTGGACAAGGTGATCTCAGAGGTCCCTTCCAACATGAGCCATTTTGTGATTCTGTGATTGTGCAAGGGAAAGTAGAAATTATTCTCCCTAATGAGGATACATCCACTAGCCTGATCTTCTGTGCCACAGATACTACTTCACAATCAGTTAGGTACATGCTCACCAAGCTGCTAAGAAATTATTTCCATTTCAAATTCCTGAGCACAATTCAGCAGAAAAAGGACACCAAGGTTCCTGGACATGTACACTTTGAACCTAAAGGGTTCCTTCGGTACCGGGATTCCAAGGCAATTCTCAAATACACGCATATTTTCCTCAGGAAAAAATTTATTCTGAGAGAGCCACGGATACACACAACAGTCACTTATGGTCTGAGCAGGCAATATGCATGTTGAATATGCCACACTGGACGTACACCGAGTAGTTTTATTCTTTATAAGGAAAATTTAGCAGAAATAGGACATCAGTGGATCATAACTGTAAAATAATCTCCGTTGTGATTTAACACCAAATGGGCCCTTAAGGTAAGGAGGCCTGAGGGAAGAAAGACATGACAGCACTAACCAGTTTAACTATTGCTCACTGATAAAGCATTTTATTTTGGATATTCTGTCTTCATTTTATTTTAGGTATTCTAGAGGGAAAATAAAATGATAATCTGAGGACGGAAAAAAAGATCAGAACATGTAGTTGTGTTAATAGGAATTTCCACTGTGTCTGTACCTTGGTTCAGGGAGTCATCTTCGGGTTTGGGATTTTGTGCGTGCAACCTGTTTTTTTGTTTTTTTTTTTTTGGTTCAGAGAGAAGCACCTGATAACTGTATTCTTTTTATACCACAAAGAAAAACACCACTTTCTACAGGGCTAGTGAACAAATATGCCTTAACCACATTCAAAAGATTCTTTTTTTATTATCGTTGCAAATGAAAGAAATATGGAAGAAATCAGTTTCTCCCTTGCTTGTTCTCTCCCTTCTCATAAAAAAACAAAACAGATCTGCCCCAGGACAAATTTTACTGTTTAACACATGAACTCAAAACTGTAGTTTTTTAACTTGCTTTACCATAAATATATACTTCCTTACCAAATACCATTACATATTCTATTATATATATATTCTATTATTCTATATGTTCTAAAGAAAAGATTGATTAGCTGTCTCCACTTTCACAAATGTGAAAGCTTGCCATTTACTAGCAACCCCCAAGGGGCCTCCAATTGCCCTCATACTCTGTGAAAAGCAAACCCCAGTTCAGACAGAAAAAAATAGCAATGCGCAGTATTTTGGCTGTGACAGATTCTATTAAAATGAGCAAACAAACTGTGCGGAGCAAAGAATAACAATGGTGGGGGAACACTCTGAACACTCAAGCCACGTCCTCTAACTCTACGGCTGCACCTAACTTTCACCAATTTCATTATTAGTGTTGGCTTTAGGAAGCTCTGATTTACCACAGACAGAAACTAGTCAGTCCAGTCACTTAAAAGGACTGTTATAAAAAGAAAAATAACTAAGAAAAGAAAATCGAAGCACTGAATAGTCACGGATAGTCACTGGCTTCTTCAGCCACTTCTGCTATTTGTACCACTGCACCAAATAAGCCCCACACCAACTGGGCGCTTTGGCAATGGTCCGACACACATGTCACCGAGTCACGAGCAGCTCGCTGTGGCACTCCTCTTACTGATGAGAAGGCACGAGCTTCTCATCACCAGCAGCGTCTTTCCCCTCGCTGCTCTCCTGGGATGCCTCCCTTGTGCCCTGTCCTAGCCTCCCCAACCAGTCTGAGAAGTGCAGATCCTTGGAGCTGCCGAGAGCGGAGAGATGGGGGCTCGCATAACGCATCCAGCAAGGAAGAGACTGCTCAGGCTAGGAAATCCTCTGGGAATGCGGCTCCGGAGGAGTGGACGGGCAGGGATCTGAGGAATGAGGCACACAGGATTGACTACAGCCAGAAGAGGGAAGGCTGGCAGCTCCCATCAAAGGATGAGGCTGCATTGGCCACCATGAGCTGCTGCTTCTTGCGCCCTCTGGGCTCTTTGGCCCCTTCCTTCACATTCCCCAAGCCCCTGGAGTCTCCGCTTGCCCTGCCCTAGGTGCTTCTTCCCATGCTCTGCTCCCCACATAGATCCCGGTCCGGTTCCCCGCCTCGATATATTGCACATTCCCTGTCAGACAGAGGTGTGTCCCAACTTGGCAAACCACGGCGCTGCATCACTGGGAAAGGAGAACAGCAAAACATTATACAGTGTGAAAGGCTGCCTGGATGGCAGGGCAGGCAGCTGGTATGCGAGAGCAGGGAGATTGAGAGGGAGAAGTTTTGCTGAGCAAAACCAAGCCCAGCCGAGACTGAGTGGCAGACACAGCAACAGCAGGAGAGAAAAAAAGTAAAGACAAAGATCTTCCTTCAAAGGAGATGGAAAGGATTATGCAGGATTGTGACATCTGTCCTCAGCCATTCAAGCTTGCCTTCCAGCTAAGAAGAAAAAAGGAGAGCTCATTTTTTATTACGCATAACGAAGCTCTTGGAAACTTCTTTTTCACTGGGTATCCCTCATCGGGGACAAGAAACAGATTTTTCTTTTGCAGATTGCTTTAAGCACTGCCATCATCCAGGCACTGCTTTCTTCCTGAAGCATGGAGAGACCCAAAATGTGTGCAAAATGCTTATAAGCCAGTCAGCCCATCCTAGAAAGCGATGTGAATAGGTCCACCAACTTATGGCAGCATGCGTCTGTGGTGGAAAGAGGAGCGGACATTCTTGGGAGTAGTTAGAAATAGGGATGGGTGAGAACAGAGGCCTTGGCCACACTCAGAGCCAACAGAAGGTCTAATAGGAAGGACTGAGCTCCTGGAAACCAGGCGTGGAAGCATGAGTGGCTTGAGGTGTCTAAGAGAGAAACCAGGAGGAGAACCATGACTGGAAAAAAGCTGGTAAGACAAAAAAAGCAGTGTAAGGAAGGCACTGAAATACAGGTCCATCTCGTAGTTATTTCCTCCCCATCTCTTTGCTGAGCTCCGCAGTGGGGGCCGGGGGGCGGCACTGGGGGTACCCACCACCGCCCAGAGGGGCTCTCCCTGCTGTGCAGTTAGCACATCTAGAGGAGCTCTCACCGTCCAGCAGGAGCCATCCCAGCCCTGAAGCCACATACACCTTTCTGCTAGACTCACACCGTTGTTACCCCAGGCAAACCAAGTCAAAGGAAGAAGGCGGCAGTTTCTCAGTGCTGTTCTGGGGTGAGACATGAGCCATGCTACAGCCTTGAACCAGCCTCGCTGCCTCAGCAGGAGAGAGGTCCCTCTTCCCAGCAGGCCTGAGAGCAGAAGGAACGGGCAGAGGAACCCTTCCGGGGGAAAACAGGCAACCTGAAAATTCGCTTTACGTCTCTGGGTTAAGAGGAGGTTTTCAGACAGCTTATCTTGTCCAGCTCTGTGGTTCACGTTGCTGAACGGGTGAAAATGATTCAGCCGTTTCCAAGAAAAAAGGAGATGCCAGTGGGAGAGGGGGATGCGCAGCTGCCAGCAGCAGGTGCCCACACGAGGAGTTCACAGTAGCAACGTGGTGCCTTTTCCTGACGGACCCCTGTCTGTGATGCTGGCAGCCAGCACCGGCTCTTCTGTAAAGCACTCGGGAGCGGTGCAGCCCCAGGGACCCGGAGCACCCCTCTCTGGAAAGGTGTTGGGCAAGCTGTACCACATGTAAACCACATTCATCACTGGGAATGCATTCCCTCTCCTTTCTGATTTTCAGTTATCTACCAATAACTCATTCCAATGAAAAACTGCTCTGCAAAGCCTGGCCAAGACAGCACAGGCCTTTACCACACCCCATTTCGACACTGGCTCCCAGGAGCGGAGCAAGCACGGAGACATTTTCTGGAGGGAGCTGCATCTTTTCTCGCTATTTTATGTATTTCTGTTAGCCAAAGAGCTCTGAGCAAAAGAATCATGACACTCAGAAAAGCTCTTAAATTAAGATTTTAATAATTAATCTTTACTATTAAAATCCTAGTTCTCTGTGAGAAACTGGTGAGAAAAGTAAAGAGCTAGGGCTGCAAAGAACAGGAAAGTCAAATAACACATCTAATATCCACATTATAAACACACCTGCACCAAAAGACCAACACTGTTGCTCCTAGACAGGGAGAAAATTGAAGGTTAGGAAGAAAAAAATAGCCAGAAAATACAGAAGTACACTCAAACTACCTGTTACAGGGCAATGAGAAAATGAATGTAACTTCTGTCACTAGGAGCTACTAAAGAATGGACTCAAGCCAGTCTCCACAGAGATACGAGTGCCAACATGCCCAGCAAAAGCACATTTATCAAGAGCAGTGTAGTTTTCTCATCACTGAGAACACTATAATTTAATTCGCTGTGGTTGACATGAGAAAACACCAGCTACTAGGAAGAATCAAGGACTGTATCGTTAGGATCTAGTGAAGTAACTCAGCTGGAGAGAAAGAAAAGGTTTTGCCCAGGAAAGGACAAGTGAGGAAAAAGAAGTGCAAGACAACAGTCCTAATGTAAGAAGGCAGTAACATCAGTAATCCAGGACACTAATCTAAATGAGCAGTGTTAAATCTCAAAATAGGTAATCATATATATGTGGTTCTAAATACAACCTGTAGAAACACAAGAGAATGGAGATACTCTGTACTCTCTGCTGATAAACACACAGCCAGCATACGCTATCGCAGTGGTTCTCAGATGGGAGAGATCAGGAACATACCCAGGGCTTTCATGTTCAGCAGGGCAAGGCAGGAGCCCTGTGGCCCCATGTAGCTCACTCCCCCAAAACCCAACTTCCCCAAACACTAACATTCCCTCTGAGAGAGCAACCAGCTCCGCCGCCACTCTCAAAACTGTTTTTCCGTACCGAGTATGTGGAAGAAGAGCTCCCCTTCGCACACAGCACTGCGTGTTGCCCACACCGCAGATCGGGCCGCAGTAAGTGTGTGTCACTGTGCCCCGAGCGCTGCCCGTGCGCGGGCACCGTGCGTCGGCAGCTCAGTTAAGTCAGCTCAGCACAGAGTCCTTCACCAAAACCATTACTCACTGCCCTCAGATGGCAGACATCATTGCAGGCCTGCTCAGGCCTGGGGAAGCTGCATCCTTTCACATCATGAGGGAACTGGCCTCTTTAACATAAATCGTATTTACGGGCTCCTTATGTCATTTTTTCCCCAGCAGTGACTTTCGCTATCCTGAGAAGAAGGCGAGCTGCGGTGGGTGTTAGAAAACAGCAAGATTGATCTGACTGCTGGGATAAATGTTCTGAGTTAATAAAGCAGGTGAAATATGCAGTCCTAAAAACAAGCTGGAGCTTTGCTGATATGATACCTGTCTGCATTTCACCTGGTACTTCCAATACCTGTGTCAACATTGCTAGCCTCCTGGTTCCTTCCCTGCCTCCTTTATTATTTTTCATTGCACAAAGGAAAATAGAAGTCACTAAAGATCCATTTGAGTTTGCAGCAACTGGTGCTGGTGACGGAAGAGGGCCAAGACCGGCATGGGGCCGTAAGGCTGTGACGGCCTTGCCCGGTGCTGAGCGTCGCTTCAGTGGTGGGCCAGCGAGCAACGAGGGGGGAAGAGGTGGGCACGAGAGGAGGACTGAACCGGAGGACTACAGCGAAAAATGCTCCTGAGGAAACAGCTGGAAAAGGAAAAGAAGAAAACGAGAGAAGGGTCAAGGCTTGGCATTTTTAGTGTGAACACCGAGTTAATAGGAAAATGATAGGAAATGAGGAACTTATTACTTTTACAAAATACAGTAAGAATAAAAAGAAGATATGTTTAATTCAAGTGCTGAGGAGAATGTCAACAAACTATTATGGAATTTCCGCATTTCAAGAAATTCAATTTTTACTATTTAGTTACTTATTCCTTCCTTCCTTCCTTTTTTGATTTGTTATTAAAATCACTCTCTTTTGGATGGCAATATTTGTTTAATGTAGCAATAATGTATCTGCAATTACAGTTAGTGGTTTTTTGCTCCATGATGTGCAATTAAATTATATTAAACATGTTTACAAGATAGCACATAGGGTAACAAATTAGAAACCTCTATTCTACTGCTTTTCCAAACTTAAAAACAAACTCACTGAATTGAAGGCTTTATGTTTTCAAATTCTAAGTAAGACATTTCTTAGTTCCAGAATTCCTGGAAAACAGTAAGAGTAACTGAGAAAAAAAAAAAAAGGAATAGCAAAAGCTGAACAAATAGCAACTGTAACTTAATTAAAATTTACTTAATTTCATACTTAGTGACAGGAAACATCTGAAATTGTAATAGAAATTCCGGTCTCTTATTCAACTGTCAGACTGAAATAATCAATACTCTAATATGTTTTTAGCATAGATTTTGCTACACAGAGAGAGAAAAGATCATCTACTATTTTTTTCAAAAGCTTTAAACCATGCTCTTCTATCATGAAAACAAAACAACTTGATCCTGAGATACAGTAAAAACATAAACTGTGAATCCACCAGCAAATAAGTTCTGCTAAAACAATGATTTAATAAATCCCCAAACAACCAGTGTAAATTATTCGCATGAATGATAAGAAACTATTCTGAACATTGTCTGTATTTTTTCAGGCTCGAAAGTGCCATGTAGATTTATTTTCCTAGAATCAGCTATATAAAAGAAACCTTGTAATCACAGAGCTTCAACTGAAAAAAAATATAGAAGCATCTTCACTTTTCAGGAAAATAAAACATTATTTGAAATTGCAACCTTAATGTACTTCTGTTAATAGGTACAGTTAAAGTAAAAGAGGCTTTTCTACAATGCTGCTACACTGATTTTTGGGGGGTGGGTGCGCACTGTAGTCGGATATTTCTTTAATACAGTAACAAGCTATGTTAAATTCATCAACTTTTACTACTACACTGTGTGCAATTCCTCGATGTAAGTCTTTCTATTAAGCAATTCATCGACGGATTACAGTATGTATTTTCTTGAGAAAGAAGCCAGTAACCATGGAACAGATCCAGCAGCCTTGGAACCAGCACCGCAGTGCAGCAGAGAGGGCAGCCTGTCCAGGATTTGGGGAGAGCAAGGCTTTTCTTATTGCTTTTGTTGTTGCAGACTGAGGGCAAGGATGAGAAAACAATGTCGGTGACTATGGCAGCGGTGGGGCAGACCCAAATAATTACAAACCTAACAAAGATGATGGGCTAGAGAAACTGAAATGTCCCTTTTCCTTGACTGGGTATTTGACAGATGATTCTTTTTAAGCAAGACAACTACCAGCAGAGCTCAACACAGTGACAGTGACATGGAACAGATTTGCAGAAAAGAAAAAAAGAGAAAGAAAAAGAAAAAGGAAAAAGGAAAAGGAAAAGGAAAAGGGAAAGGAAAAGGAAAAGGAAAAGGGAAAGGGAAAGGGAAAGGGAAAGGGAAAGGGAAAGGGAAAGGAAAAGGAAAAGGAAAAGGAAAAGGAAAAGGAAAAGGAAAAGGAAAAGCTCCGGGAAGCTACCTCTAGGTGAGGATGACCAGTGTGAGCCCAGATTGAAACCTGCTAGCAGGGGAGAAAAATGAAACAAGACAAAAACAGCACTACAAGAAGGGAAGACAAATTCTGAGGGACAGGGTACTGAGCCGGGGAGCTGGCAGGGGCCTGCAAGTGTGGCAGAACGCGCGATGATCCACAGGCAGGAGAAGGAGTGGGAGAGGAATCAGATGCAGATCAACACTGAGAAAAGCAAGAAGATACACATGATAAGAGACTATTCTAAGAAGAGGAACTGAAAAACCTGTCATCTGACTGGATCTAGATAAAAACAATAGTGTTCAGTCTTTCAAATGGACATAGGACACAGAGCTAGGGTTAAAGCTGATCATGAAGATACCTGGAATTACAGATATGCCATTGGGCAAAGGAATGTCAGCAAGTAAAAAAGGACAGTCAAAAGTGAGAAGGAAAACAAATGTAATATTGCAGAGAGCAAGAAATACAGGACTAAGCCTAAGCCAGTGAGGAAAAGGGAAGTGGTCAGTGAGAAACAAGTCAAATGTTCCTGTATGAATCCCCAGGCCACAGACGAAAGAAAAAAAAAAAAAGAAAAAAAAAATTTAACTGGTGGTGCAAAATGCTAAAAACAAAACATTGGAGGAAAAAGAGCAAAGGCAATAAAGAGTAGAATATGATTATGTTCAGCAAAGGTAAAGACAGAAGGAAAACAGTGGGGCAGAACTGAAAGTGAATAATATGAAGGTCAATGTCATGGCAAGCAATGGTACTGATAGTACAAAACCTGTTTAGAGGAAGGAGGCTACCTACAGAAGGCTCTGAGTTCATTTACAGTGGATTTTTTCCCCATTTTTCCCCAAAGAAATGTTTTACCTGAATTAGACCAATACAGGTATAGAAGCATCTCTAAGGTTACTAAAGAGATTCAAAAGACACAATTCCAGATAGAATATAAGATTTTTAATTATAAAATCCCAGCACCAGGGTAAATTGATCTTGTAATAAGCAGGGGCCCAGTTATTTCTGGATACAAGATCCAGATGTATTTCCTTACCAAAGTACTGCTTAAACAAGAGGGCTTGTGGAGTTTTTAGGCTTCATTTTGGAAGTAACAGTGATAACTGTAATATAAGTGCGCAAAGAAAATAATCACAGGTTGAGAGACCATTATTTGAGTTTGTTTAAACGAAATAAGGGATAAGCAAAATGCCTGTAAGAAAAGTTTGGGACTTCAAACATGCAAGTTTGATAAGCTGAAGGGTACCAGCTTATTAAATAATCAGATGGACTGATGAGATAAAATACAGGAAGAATTAGCTGACTGTGTGAACTGTAGCTACAGAAATTCCATGGAACTCAAATGAAAAAGGAAAATCACGAACAAAAGGGCTAAAAGCAAAATTCCTTCCTGCTACAAACTGGGAACACATCAGATGGAAATGTCAAAGACAATTAACGCATAAAATCACACAGAGAATCACCCCGCGGAAGTTGGGGCTACAAGTCTGAAGCTACCTCTGAGTGTCTCAGATGTGCTTCTGCTAGACAAAGATCACTGCTGTTCTGCAAAGCTCTCCAAAGCAAGACCTCACCTGGAGCTCGCCGCAAAGTTTTTATTACCCATATGGAAGAAAACTGGCCTCAAAGTGGTGCAGAGCAGGGAATTAGAACGGTCAAGGGAATGGAAAGCCTGGGACACAAGAAGGAACCCGAGCAGCTTGGCCTGGTCAGCCTCAGAAGATCAAGGCTGGGAGGGAACAAGATCTCGTTCTGCAAATACACCACAGAGGAGGAAGAGACCTTCTCAAGCAAAACAGCAGTACGAACAAGTGAACAAGTGGATCTAAACTGCCCGTAATGAAATTTAGCCTGAAGACAGAAGAAAGCCTCTAGGCTGACCACACTGAGGTTTTGGAACATATTTTTAATGATGGGAGGGAAGACAAAGAACAGGATTTTGATCACTTTGCAGATGCAATAGTATGAGGAGGTTGTCTGGAACAGTAAGAGAATGAATGCTGGGTTCAGGAAATCTTTCCATTCCTAATTTAAATAATAAAAAAAAAAAGTTCACTGAAAGTTGGCAGTAGTTATTCAATACTGTCTTTTAATGCATGTCTTTGTTACTTCATAAAGTGAACTTAAACAGACCGTTAAAAGGAAAACCCGTTTGTTGAAAGACAGCATTGTATTTTTATGAGGTACAAACAATAAGTATCCTGGAATCCTAATAAGTTCTTGGAAAGTCATTAAAATAAATTTCAGCAAATTCAGTATTGACAGTCATAAATATAAAAATGAGGAATTATTGAAATGAAGCTTAAAATTCATGCATTGTAGAGTCATGTATTTTGGTAAAAATCCGCAAGTCCAATTCCAAATCTGAAGTGAAAATTCAATGCAAATAAGGTGATATCTACTTTTTATATCTACTGGAATCTAATGTTAAGACATGCAAATCTCTAAAGGAAAAATTATTTTTTTTAACACATTCATTTCTATGCCTCCTAATACCTGCAGGAGTGAGGAAGGGCACAAGAATGATGTGAAAAATATATTTACAACCAATACAGGGTTGCAATAAGTCAGGAATTAAATATATATATATACATATATATATATAAAAACAATATAGCCAGGTTTTCAAGAAAATATACACACTGGTGATTCTGAAATACTAAATCAAGTAACTCTCTAGAGGGGAAGCAGCAGTTTCTCTCTTCTTTTTAAGATTACTGAAAGATTCAAAGGTGAGCTAGTAGGAGAAATTAAACTCAGCAGTCAAATTACTGCAAATCTTTAAGGCAAATAAATACTAGCCATTAAAATACTTACAGATTAATGTGGACCAGTGCAGTCAGCTCTGAGGTATCACTGAAAAACAGCCTTGAAAGATTTAAAATTATTTCATTTAATTGATGATAGGAAAAATGGCCTGTGGTTAGGACAGTGGCCTGGGACTTAATAGTTCAGTTCCTGAATCTGCCACAGACTTTGGGGAAACAATGTATTCATTCTGTGCCTTAATTTGTTAGCTGGAAGACTAAAATAATAATCTTTTTTTTTTTTTCCCTTGCCCTACATAACAAGGCCTCTACACCTAGAGACAGTGACTGACTAGAAAAATGTTCTCATTTTAAGTTTCTCACACTACTGTGACCAACCAATAAATAACACGGGATGACTTTGACTCCACTGGTTTATTGTGAGGGTATCAACTTCTAGTGACAAATCAGGCAGGAACCTGGAACTGAGCAAGGGCGGCAGCCGACAGAGCCGCCCTCCCTCTTGTCCGCAGAACATCTGGGAGCACACGGCAAAGCAGTTCCACTCGGATGGCTATTTTTTTATTTTTGTGCCTTCGTTGCTTAGCTTGGAAGATTTGTAAAATAAGGACTCGTCTTATGTTGCAGCTATTTAATTGCAGCTTGTCACGGAAATCACCAGCTACGTTATAGCTGCAGAGGGGAATGCAAAGAAGCCGAGAACAAGCAGGCATATGTAACCCCCTGGTCCGAGTACTGTATTCCTTTCTGTGCCCTGCTCCCTTGAGCAGCGAGCCTTTCACAGTTCCTGGTCCACAGCCGAGCTAGCCCAAACGGGAACACGTTTTCCCTAGCTCTGCGAGGATCCACACATTGTCCAGACTGGCCTCACCTAAGCAGCTTTCCAGGGAAAAGAGGCTACCAGGAGCTCTGCTGACTGGACACAGATCAAAGCCAACTCAAATCAGACGACAGCTCATTCGCACACGTCGTCTGGCGACCGATTTGCAGAGAGTGCCTGGGTCCTAATCTCTGGCTCTCTCCCTCTCCCCTGTGCCCTGCTGCCAAGTTTAGGCATCCTTAGCTTTTGGAGTTCTGCTGCAACGTCCTCCTCAGGAAGCACGCTCTTTTCTGGCGCAGCACTCTAACACCGATGAATGCTTTATTTTCTATCCACAACACCCTGTAAGCAGGAAATGCTCCTGAGAGAATAACAGACAAAGAAAACTCAGAAACGCAGGAAATCGTGACAGTGGCAAAGTCAGTTTTATATTTAAGCAAAAGCTCGTGGCGTGTATCCAGTTTGGGGATAAACTACTCGCTGCTTTTCCACACCAGGACTTTCAGTATTGCTTAACAGTGTCACAGGCTGATCTGTGTTGGTCTGGATCAACCTCAGTGATCAAAGCCCTGGCTCGTAAAAGAGTTATATGTAAATGAAAGACTCTGCAATTAAAACCACACTTCAAATGGCTTCCAAGTGCAGTCACAAACCCTTACATTAGCAATGCCTAGTCCTCAGGTTCAAAGGCCAAACTCAGTCATACTGTACTCATTTAAGAAAAAATTACAGCTTCTCCCTAATTTTAACATCTTTACAAAATATACTCTACTTTTAAGAACCTCTCAGGTAAAAAGCCAGTTTTATTCGGCTTCAGGACTACCCAACCATACAGCACCAAAGGGAACAGGATGGAAAAGAGTTATATAATTTTGAGCAGAAATTCCCTGCTGCAGGTCTTAAGCAATTTCTGTGAAAACAAGTATTACCATATTTGCCCAACAGGTCAGTTGGTTTAATCCCTATTTTGTAATGGGAGTCTGTGTATGATTTTCTTCATGATAATTATTACTCCTAAAACCTGTACTGGGACACGGAAATCCATTCTAACTCCTGTAAATTAAACACCCCATAAGCTGTCATCTTTGTTAAAAAAACAGCAAATAAATAAATAAACAGCAGTCGTGAATTAATAAGCGCTATTCAGTAGGACACAGGACAAATTCTCACTCTCTAGTATGTGGAGAACACAGTTTTATTATCTTCCCTCTGACTTCCAAGAAAATAAATCAGCTACCAGATAAAGCTCCTGGGCAGACAGAGTGGCTCTTTCAGCGGAGGTACAAGCTCGCCACTGTAAGCAACTTGCAGCACGTATTATTTCACCATTGCTGCATGACTGTGCAAAAAGTGCAGATTAATCCTATGCAGAAGAGAAATAATCAATGCCAAAGGTTGCGCCAGCCAGAACGCAGTCACTCCTAGTAACACTACCATGGATTATTTTATATGGGCAAGAGCCAACAGAAGGAAACGCTTCGATTCTTTGTGCGAGGTTTATGCAAATAACACCAAACCGACACCCTGAGGTAGGCAAGTACCATTATTCTTATTCAGAAGTCTATTCATTAATAAAATAATCTCACTACCTGACTATCAGAGCCAATCACAAAATGTAAGAAGGCTTGCTCAGTCTCCTGAGTCTAGGGAGAGCCCCAGTGAAAGAGCAAACACCACAGGGGAGGAAGGCAAAGACGAAAGGATCTTCCTCTGTTACCTCTTTTAGTAGATGTGGAGCTCACCTTTGCTCTCTAAAGTATGTGTTTTTATTAAATGGTCATCCATACCATGCAATACTCTCCCATCCTTAGTGGGAGTGTACGGTTTTCTCTCCTTTAATTCAACGCAGAAGAACCGCAGAAGCGCCCGCTGGTCGGCAAGACGGTTCTACAGAGGAGGCAGCTCAATGTTTCGGGAAGAGAAATGCAAGTCAGCCGCTGGGCTGCGGAAAACAGAAGCCACCCCACAGAATGGGAGAAGTAGATGAAAGTTAAATCTGAGCACAGTTTCCAGACACGGATGCCAAATTTCAACAGGCAACTTCTCAAATTAAGGGAGAAAAAATATTCATGAAGAGCTATGAAACATAAGGACACCCCTTCCAGCTCATGGTGGATGAGCTGTCATACTGCTAAGGGTATGTCCAGCTCTCACACCTTTCCATAGGCTGCAATTGGAAACAGGTTACTGAGCCAGATGGACTTTGGTCTGGCCTTCCATGTGTGACCTTTACATTATTTTTATGTTCCTGCTTTCTCAACATGTGTCTAAGAGAAAATTATACTCACAGTACGCTCTTTGAAAGAGTTAAAAAATGGACTAGAAGAAATCAGTGCTACTTCGTACAACACAGCCAATTCTGAACAGCTTATACACAAGGAAGAAAAAACAAAAGAAAGATCTGGAAGTGGCAGGGACGGGAAAGGAAGTTTATTTTGCAAATTCTTGACACAGTAGCCAATTTATTTTTCAACGTTTGTTTCCATAATTGGTAGGGACAACGCTTCTAGCCCACATTATCACGAATTCTTAGTAGGATTCAGCTATGTTCTCGAAAGGCCCCAACTGTGTTTTCAAAAATGGAGTGAGAAGCTCTGAAGTGCGACAGATCTGAGCACGGTGCCGGGCACATTAATACCCTCTGGAATCAGAGCTTCCTTGCTCTTTTCTCTCTCCTGGAACTCCTCAATACACTCTGAGTGTAAACCGAGCCTGCTCTCCCTCCTGCAACAAAACCCAGGAAAGAAGGCTTGAAGAGTTTCAAGAAAGCCAGTGCGATGCTTTATCTTCCTTCTGTTGCCTCCCTCTGTTTCTGTGGGAGGAACAGCTGTCCCCGACAAGGAAGACGCCCAAGATATCTCCTTAAATCTTGGGAAATCTCTAGAATGCCACGACATCCCACTCTGGTGTTGATTCCAGGAACTGCCAGTTTCACAACCATGATCCTAAACAATGCCTGGGCCGCTGGAGCAGCCTGGCAGCGGCGCTCACAACGTTGCACATACGACTATTTGCTAAATTATCTTTCCTAAGCCCTATGGCACTGGAGGAGGGCCTGGAGCTAAGAACGTTCGATCCAGCACAAAGCTCTTCCCTCCTGCCAACCCCTGTTCCCCCTGCACAAATCCCAGATGCAGTGAAAGGCCTGCCCAGGGCCTGGGAGAGGATACGGCTATATCTTTGCTACTATCTCTATCTTTATTTAGTAATGAAAAAAACATTAACCAGAGAGAAAACATCACTCTGTTGGGATGTTCTGTACCACAAGACCGAAATTCCTGAAAGTCTCCCAAGCCAGCCAAACAGCAACTGAAGAAAGGGGAGGCTGGTTTAATTTTTGCTTTTCCGTTCTTCAGCATTGTGGGCAAAAGAGCCTCAACTTGGGGAATCTTATTTGATTCAATCTGTTGCCAACTAATACAGGACATAAACAGGGAAAAACATCTTTATCCCCACTTCCCCAGCTTCAGCTCCAATCCAGCACTTCCTCTCCCCTGATGCTAGCCAGCCTCCCTTGTTTTTCCCATGCTTTGCCCTGCATTACACTCTGGTTGTCCCAGTTCTCAAGCAAGGAGACAGGTGGGGAGGTGGAGGTCGAGGGCGCAATGGTTTCTTTGTGAAAGAAGCTCCTTTCTTACTTGTCCTCCTCCACTGCTCCCCAACCAGCATGGGCCACCCATGGCTGCAGTCCCTGGGGGTGCCCCAGCTCCAGGGTTGTTCCCCCTGGGCTGCAGTGCCCAGGGCTGCCCCAGCTCCAGGGTGGATCCCCCTGGGCTGCAGTGCCCAGGGCTGCCCCAGCTCCAGGGTGGATCCCCCTGGGCTGCAGTCCCCGGGGGTGCCCCAGCCCCAGGGTGGCTCCCCCACAGGCCTCAGCCCCTTGGGGATGTCCCTGACGGGGTGCATTTTCCCCGTGGCCACAGTCCCTGGAGGCCTTCCTCCCTCCCCTGCCCCAGGTCCCCTGCAGCCATGTCCCCTCCAGGCCTCCCTCGTGGTGCCTCCTCCCGCTCGGGCGCTGCTCCTCCTGGAGGAAGGCGAACAGTGGCGACCTCGGGGTGAGGGTGTCTGGCTCGGTGCTTGCGCTGGTGCCAGAGCTGGCAGGGCGCTCGGTGGCCACGTCCTGTGCGGAGCACCTGTGCAGCCCCCTGCTACGCAGCCCTGCTGTTTAGACCCGTAACTCACTGCTAGCAAAACCCTGGGAAGCTACGGATGCTACAACCTCACAATTCACACTCTTCACACTCTGAATCTTTTTTTTTTTTTTTTTTTCCTCTGTCCAACCAGCCGAATGAGGGGGGAAAAAAGCCCAGAGAAACCAAAACGTGCCCTGCCCAGCGCTCTCCTAAAGCTGCAGCAGCCACAGCCCTCATGGGCACACGGCAGCCAGGCCCCTTCTATAAGCAGCTCCCCCAGGNAAAAAAAAAAAAAAAAAAAAAAAAAAAACACAACCCCACGGTTTTGTCTGCAAAACAGAGTCTGCAGGTGGGTGCGATGGCTACGCTTTTTTGGTGGTGGTTGGAAGATTTTGGGGGGTGGGGTGGGTGTGCAAGAACAGGGAAATCCACCGGTGCAGTTTAGGAAGGGGCAGCAATTGCCTCTGCAGGGGGCAGTTAACCGGTGCGGCCACATCAGCACGAGTGCGAATTTGGTGCCAGTAAAACTCTTAAGGTAATGGCTCAAAAGTAATAGCTGTAAATATTTACCTTTTAAGCTTAACAATCCAGTTGTTACCAAACCCTTGGATGTAAATGCGCAGGCGGAGCGGCAGAGGAAGGGGAGGGGGCGAAGGCCCTGAGGTTGCCTTGCTCAGTTCCTCCCGGGGTAACTTTTGGGGAACACGTTCAGGAGAAATCACCCGCTTGCGAGGGAGCTGCGAGCGAGCGAGCGAGCGGGAACACACATTGGCGTGTTTTGTTTTCTCAGAGAAGTGTGGAATTTGAAGCCAGGTCCTTTGGCTTATCTGTTGTAAACCATGACGGCTTCTCAGCGCCACACCACTCACTATTTCCTAGAGAAGGGATTCTGAGAAAAAAGAAAGAGCCCCAGTTCCCTAGAAACATTAAATTAACACAAGGGATCTGTAAACGAAACAGCAGAGGTTTGAAAGCCTTACCCTTTACTGTTTCCTGCTTTCTTGGAAAAATCTCAGTATTAAAACAGATTGGATTACATTACAAGACTAGTTGCTGCTGAAGAATTTTATTTTGGGTTATAAAATACAATGTTTGCTGTTTTTCTAATTCAGTTTGCTTTTACCTTCATTATGTCACCCTGTTACTAAGGTTCCTGTGAGAAAATGCGGGCTGTTATTGCCTGCAAATAGCACCCCAGTCATCATCTGCTCTTACTTTGCAAAGCAATCTTGGGTAGAAACTGTGTCGTAAGTATAACGCTGACCTAAAGAAGTATGTCGTATTTTTAAATCCAGTTGGAGCTTGTGCTTTGAGCATATAAAAATTACATTGAGAACTTGTTTCTCTTCAAAATTTATAAAGGTACAGCTCTAAATTAAGATACTGAGGCCAACACTACCAGCGAGTTTGCATCTCCGAATTGCAAAATGAAAATAAGTGATCAAAATTAACCTTGCAAACTTTATTTTCAGGAGTTTGTGCCTTTGGAGTTAAGTTTTCAGTTAGAGTTACAACACCCACGACCTCGTATGGTCTCAGAATAATTTTGCCACGCAGGACTGGTTGCAACTCTGGACCTGTTCCTGCAGTCCCGACAGAAGCAAAACTCGCTTTTAATAGAGGGGGATTTTTCTCTAGGTGATAGCCACAGAATCAAACTTCCTGCAGAGAATAAAATCTAAACCAAATTTTATATTCACATTTAAATGTTTTAATAGGTGAAGTGAAAATTCTTGGCACTCCTAAATGACATCAAAGATTGAGGGAGGAAAAAAAAAGAAGATTCTTGGTAGCAATATATTTAGCACCTTTCTTGGAATGTAATTGTTACCGGAAACTTTGGGGGTGTATCCATAGGATTAACCACTCTTGTACAGTAAGGTCCTGTCTCTGAACTCATAAAACTACTATACAATGCTCTAACTACCTCACAAGGCCTGATAATAATCATAAAATCACAGTGTTCTACAGTAATCCTAAAGAAAATAATGAAGTTGTCCCTGGAAGATAAAGACAATAATTAATTTGTACCTGGGAAAATATTTTGCTGCATATGTTAGTGGAATTAGATTTTTTTTTCTGCAGACTGCAGGGATGCTTCTCACACAGCAAATAAGAGCAGAGTTAAAAATAAAAAGCAGCAGGCCCAGACAGATAGCTGACTTTGCCAAATTTATGAACGCGTGTGAGAACTTGATTTAACAATGTTTTTTCCAGGTATTCATGGGTTCTGTGAAAAAATGGGGGTAGGAGGGGGCTGGACGGGGCTGGCGTTACAGTGAAAACAAGGGATGAAGGTCAGAATCAGCTTGCTTTTCCTGTTGTCTTTTGATAATATTCATCTGCTTGGCTTCATCTTCCTACTGCCACCTGTGTGCTAAAACAGCAAAGTTGTGACGGGGAACGTTTTGGGTGCCATAATGGTCGTAATGAATATTATCTCTTGAAACAGCATAGCAGGGCACTCTCCATTTTGAAAAAGATGCAGTTCTCCCAGGGAAAACCTCCACCACTGTCCAGCCCGTGTGCTGCTTCTTCAGTGTTCGTCAGCAGTTCTGCTGAAAGGTGGGGGAACAACAGCACAGTCCTGCACAATGCCCTACAGATTACTCTTGGCAAATATTTTAACACCACGACCTTTATGTTTAGAGAGGACATACATCAACACAAAGCCAGACTGTGGAGCCATTCTTAGGCTAGGCATGAAGAAAAAATATAAAATACATGAACTAACTGAAGAAAATGACAGGGGGGCTCTAAGGATTCTTAAATTATTAATTCTTGTTTCCTTTCACCTACTACTGTAGCATCTAATACCACTAGCAAAAAATATTAACATTGAAACACCTAGTTATTACAATATTACACAAAAACCCAGGATATAAAACATTCTGCATTTCAAATTGAAATATGTTTTCCTGATAGTTTTTATTTTTTTTTAGAAAGTTAATACAGAAATTAAGGCTCAGACCTGCCTACAATTTGCAGGCAACTTAAATGACTTGAAAAAGAAAATAAATACTGTTCATCCAGATGAATTCATAGCTGAACATTCATATCAAAAAGCAACAAAGAGAGTAGCTCATACAATCTTTAGGATGCAATTTAAAAACTCAGCCACAGAATTATAGCAATTTTGACAGCACAAAGAATAAAATCATGGTTAATACAGAAGCCTCTTTGTCTACCAGCTTCACATGTATCTATTAAGTTATAATAAGATAAAAAGATATTTGCTAAAGGAAAAATTATTTTAATTTTTGTTGTTCTTTATACAATATTCCTGTCCAACTCTGAGTTGATTCAGCTTTCAGGATGATCTCCTTTCACCTCATATCTTTTGGATTTACATTTACCCCCGACCATCAGATTTTTTTCTGAGAGCTACCACTGACTGTGGGCTGCTCCTTATTATAGTAATTAAGCTTTAACTACATAAAAATGCACATTTAGCGGACTAAAAAATATTTCAGGCAGTCACAGTCAAAAAATTTCCATGTCTAAATGTCTTAAGGCAAGTTAATGTTGAATCGAGGTTCTCTTTTTGAGCCACAAGCAGATCTGATTTACTGCTATTGAAGTGGAGTTCTAAAGGAAGCAGCCCAAATTCTCCTCCCTCTTCTATAATGCAGAGCCTACCTGCCCCAGAGAAATTTCTCACTTCAGTAAAATCAAACTAATGTTAAATGAGTACATTTAATTTTACAGAAACAGGCATCCAAACTCCCTGTAAACTTAGATGTCCATTTCTTCAGTTTAATATAAAGATATACATACCTATTTTAGGCATACACAGACATCTAACATTTCAAAACCCATAAATATTGTTTGCATGCTGTTAGTTATTGATTGCATAGTGCTGTTAGTAATGATTGCATGTTAATGCAATCATTAATTGCTAAGATATCCACAATTAACAACAATAAAAAAATGTATTTTCAAAAAAGATACTGGCTAGGCTCTTGTAATATTTGCAGAAACAATCCCACATAATTACTATTTATAACTAAAAACTAATCCACTAGCAGATTATGTGAAAATACAAGTGTACTTAACACTAGATACAAATCTGCAGAATAAATGCAATTATTGACCATGATAAAGTAACAGATATTTCCTATAAACATTCAATTTTTTGAAACTATGATATATATATACGATTTTAAGAGGTTATGCTATCAAATGGGTTTTAAGAACTTACTCAACATACAAAGTATATTTATCATGAAAATTATATGCTTGGAAGATTACTCTGATGAATTAAATGCAGGGATGCAACAACATATTTGCTTTGAGAAGAGGGAGAGACAGAAGTAGAAGGGCAAGCTCACTCTAAATGAAATATTTAAACAATTTAACTTCTTACTATAAATCCTCCTCATGATATTTCCTATGAAACCAAGTAGCTTGATAATAAAAACCAAAAGTAGAGCTGGAATGAGTAGCCTTGAGGGTGCAAATTAGTATCCAGCCTAAGGGTAGGATGTGGGACAGATTCTTAGCTGACAACCCACAGATTTAGCTGCTGTCGGTGGCACTCAGGCAATTTATAGGACAATTTATACCAACCACCATTTTGCTATTCAAACAGTGCAATACGACACCTGCTTTCGAGAGAGAAGAGGACAGAATTTCTAATAAAATAAATACCGCCACCTGATTTCATGTTTTCTTTCAGATTGCAATAGGAAGAACTCAAAGTCAGTTATAATATCACACTGTAGATGAGGGACTGAAATCAATCAGACACAGCAAGTTCAGTTATGGGAAACAGCTTTGAATGGTTTTAATTATATTTTCCTAGAAAGGCTTATAGAATGTAATTGATATTTGACCTGGATAGCTCTGTTTTCTATTACAACATACATAATATCAATACAGCAGGGTACATGTCCACATACAGCAATTCTTAACCCTTTGCAGGCCCCAAACGAAGGAAGGAAGGCAGATGAATAGAATCTTTTTTTTATCTGAGAAAAGCAGATGTCATCAAATCTGTCACCTGTCCCCAAGTGTTGCACACCTACGAATAAAAGAGCAGATGAGGTGTGAATCACCTGCATATTCTAGCATGGTGGAGGAAGAGGGCAGACTCCTTGTTTTGGGTAGGGCATTTGCACACTAACTACTTCAGATATCTCACACTTTACAGTTGCCTCAGTCTTGCTCTCTCTGAAAGCAGATTTGTGCATCTGCCCCCCCTTGGGCCCTTCTGCTGCGTGCTGCTTTCAAACACACGTATTTCAGCTGACTGCATCTTTTAATAAATTAGATACCCTCAAGTTGAGGAAAGAAAAATAAAAAAGAAAAAAAGGCCTTATAGCATGAACAAACAACTCCAGCTTCTCCGAACTATAAATTTCAAATCCGTCTGGCCTGCAAGGGGGGCAATAAAAACATACAGCAAGTGATTAAGAAGTGCTGCACACTGCCCACCGCACTGGTTAGCGCAGGTCTGGCGGGCCCATCCGCCCTGCGCCGTCGTAGCACAGCCGAGTCGCTCCGAGAGACACATAAACGAGTATCGTGGCCACCGTGCACGCAATGGGAAGCAGACCAGTAGTCGCTTGCCCAAAGGCCATCTGTTAAATCAGTGGTAGGGCTGGGATAAAAATTCCCAGATCATTCTGCTTGCTCGTTGCAGGCACAGCTCAGTAGGTCTCAGCACACAAATAAGCACACAGGGAGAATTAACAGTTCGGGGTAAAGACAGAAGTGTTTCAGCGGAGGAATTCTGTGATAAGGCTGACAGCAGCCAAACAACAGGTATTTGGGCTCAATCAGAGAACCACCTGAAACGCAAGTGTTGAAAGCCTCAAAGAAAAGTGAGGCATTTTAAGAGGCCTGGGCATTATCAAGCAGTGCAATTCAAGGAAAAAAAAAAGCAGCATTTTAACAGCCTGTGGCCACCATTAATAACCACACTGCTTACAGTAAACATATATATATATATATACCTCCAGCAGGAGAGGAGGCAGCTCTGCACGCTAACCCGAGACGCGCTCGCTGGTATTGAACACGAGAAACAGCAAGGCTCAGATCCGTGCCTGCATCAGAAACCAGCAAAACACAGAAAAACGGACCTACAAGTTTGACAGCAAATATAGGTTAGAAATACCTGGAAGTGACTGGCAAAACTGGCCAGGAGAGTTGTTTCAAAGCCCTGGCATGCTGCTGAGAATGATCTTTAAAATCCATTAAAAAGTGAATATACAGTAGAGCTGAAAAGGCAGCAAATGTAAAAGACTGAAGGAAACAACCTTCTGCCCAGTTAACGCTCTGCTAGGCTGTGTCTGCACTGACACAAAATCAAACTGAAACCAAGAGGGCACCAGCACACAAGAGGATTTATTTTCTCTCTTTTCTTTTCTTTTCTTTTCTTTTCTTTTCTTTTCTTTTCTTTTCTTTTCTTTTCTTTTCTTTTCTTTTCTTTTCTTTTCTTTTCTTTTCTTTTCTTTTCTTTTCTCTTTTCTTTTCTCTTTTCTTTTTGCTTGCTTTAAATAATAGCATAAGCTTTCTCATGCTGCGCAAATTAAATCCAACCATTAACTGTAAGAGGTAAGGAAGGAATTTTTCATGGGAGAAGTTTTGCTCCTAATCCAAAAATAAGGGGATTATTTTACTGTTCTCAAAAAGCCCTGGGCCAGGAAGAAAACACAGGACTAACCGGCCCTACCAAAATTCACCATTACCCACTATGACTGTTCTGACACTCTTAGGTGAAAACAGCAGCCGGGGCCACGGGAGCTGCCTGGTTCTGGAGCTGGAGGTACCACAGTGCTAGCACCTGTGCAGACTTCCCGGGACGCAGTTGTTTGTGGACCACACACTAACGTACCAAACGCAGTTCTGCACATCGGTCCCCGCTGCCGTTTCATCAAGTGACTTTAGACAGCCCTGTGTTATTTGGGTGCGTGGCCCATGGGGGAGAGATCTGAAACCCCACACTGAAAATGCAAGCAAAGGACTCTTGGCGCTGTTTATCAGTGCTCCAGGAGAAAGGCCTTAAATAGACTATACCTAGTGGCAGGAAGTAAATACAGTAGTCCTGCAGGGACGGGGAAAGGGACTTCACCGCCCTCAAACCAAGACCTGGGTGATGTTCGGAAAGCTGCCATGTGCCCCGTCGGGGTAACTGCAGCAGGACTGGCCAAAAAGGAAAACAAAACACAGAGCAGAGCACTGCGGCGCTGAGACGCAACTCGATGACAGCGTGTTAAGAAATGGCTTGTGACTGACAAGACAGGCAGCAAAAAGGAACAGTTAAGCCCGGGTGAGTAACCGAGAATTACAAATACATGAGAGCTATGAAAGTGTTCTTTAAAAATGCTGCTCGCTGCCACAAAGAAGCCAAGACCTCCATATCGAGTAAGGCACGAGTTGAAAAACCCATCTGAGATGGACGCTGTACTCGGCAGTAGGCAGCCGAGAGCCAGGGCTCTGGACGGCGGCATCCGCATTTACCCTCAGCTTTGCTTTCATTCCAGCACTGCCAACACTTTTTCCATCCGTATGACACTATTTGCTGTTTTGTCTAAATGCCCAGCACCCAGAGTCGTGTTGCCAGACCTGCTGTTCTTAGTTTTCATGAGAGGAAAAAAAACAATTTTCACGATGGAAGCGGAGGGAAGACTTGAGGATGTTAACCCTGCGAGCTTGGAAATACAAGGCAATCAGTACCCACTGCTCCGTGCCTGCGACTGCAGGTGGCTGCCCAGAGCCCCCGAGCGACCTGGAAAATGGAAACGTGATCCCAAACGGGGCTGCAGGAGACACTGCATTTCTGGGACCTTGGTTTGGCAACCAGACAGAGTTTAGTCATGGTCCCAGTCCAGAGCAGGGCCACCCATTTCCACCTCCCTTCTCCAGGCACAATCGTCATGTAAACAACAATCTAAAACCATTTTCTTTGGTAACATTTTTTCAGGATGGGAACAATAACATGGCATGTGTAACTGCAGCCCCTCTCCACCACCCTTGGGAGCGAAGCAGATGGCTTCATTAGCTTTTTTTATATCATCTTTGCTATTGAATTGAAAGGGAAAATTCCTTTTCCAAACACATTTTGTATGGGTAGTCAGCAAGTCCTGGACAAAGATTAAAACCCGCATGGAGTAAATTACAGTAGAGTTTGGGAAATTCAAGTGCCATAAATCACTCAATCAGAAATTCTGGAAAAAAACACTGTAAGGCAACAACGATGCTCACAGAGCAAACTCAATCCCTTAAAAGACAACCGTTCCCCACAGGTCAATGAGACGGTATCATTTTTAAAAACAATCAAGTTCAGGCAAAACAAGACAGAGCAGCAGCCACAGCTCAGTTCCAGGGGAGCATTAGGACAAACAGAGCCCAAGAGAGTCAAATCGAAACAGGTTAAGTAGAGGAACACTGAGAGCGGTGCGGCTCCTGAAACCACACGCTCTTCTCCAGTTGCACCACATCTGCCTATCGCAACCTGCTGAATCCCTCAAAGCTGCGATGCAGCTAAACATCTCCAGCATGGCAGGCTATGAAGACCTGGCCCTTTCAGCCTTCGCTGCTGGTGTTACCACCCCCTGGGCCCAAGCAGTGAGAGGGGCCTTGCTGGAAAAGCTCAAGTCTGTGGCAAGAGCTTCCCCGAACCACGGTGCAGCTGCGTCCCTGCCACCAGCCAGGTCAGCCCTCAGCTTCTGTTACCAGTTTTAACTTGGACTATAGTAAAAGCACTGGAGCTTACGAGTAAAATGCTTATGCAAGATGAAGGCTTTCACAGAATTTTTATTTAGACACTTTTTAAATAGTACAAATATCACTGCCAGCCTTTGGGAAGCCTGGGAGTTCAGCTGCTGTTACCAAGAGTTAGTCCTGGTGGGATACAAGATGTTTCTCCTTTTAGGTATCACAGCATACTAACTTAGTCTGAAGTTTAGAGTTTTCCTGCATATCCTTTAGGGCAGGTCACACAGCAGGGATGTGTATGATAAAAGTCAGCAGGTGATGCAACGACTTGCACTTCATAGTTTATATAATTAGGGAGGTTTATAGCTATTTAATCAAATTATTAGCAAACTGAATGGTTTTCATGTGAGTGTTTAAAAGTGCTAGTTATTTTTCTTTACAGGTTCAAGCACAGTATATAAAACATACCTTGGAAAGGGCAGGGGAGCTACAGACAGACAGCCTTGCCTAGTTCCTAGAAGTTTGCATGTTTACACAGAAATCTTTGATATAAAGCTTTTTCCACCTGTAGCTCATGCACTTCATTCTCATGGTCCAGCAGAAAACAAGCAGTAGTATGTAATATGATGAGAAAACAGAGAACAGACTGGGCTGGACTGCCTATATCAAGAACATCTTTTCCTTAACCTTTTATGATATTAAGAGTTGATTAGTGTTCCGATTCAAAAGAAAATGAATCAAAACTTGCACCTTCAACTTACAGCAAAAGCAGTTATCATCAAGAGTCACCAAGAGTTATTCAACTTCGAACAGACATCAGCTTTTCAAGTACCGTATCAAGATTTTATGAGGAAACTAGGCCAATTAGTAGGCTTTGCAGATTCATCGAAACACTACACAACAGCCGTAGGCTACACAGAAAGTGCAACACAGGAAGTAAATTTCTTTTGCTCTGGATTTAGTCATGTAGGAAAGTAAGCTGAAATTTGTGTTCTATAGCAAAATTTAACACAGCCTTTCTGCACTGGGACAAAGCCCCATCTGCAAAGCGCTGCTTTGTGCAAGAGGTTTTTCTGAGCAGGCTGCTCAGCTGGCTGCTGCCTGGAGCTTAACACCCGACCCGTGCGCCGGGAGAAGAGTCCAGGGTTCACGTTCTGGAGACAAGCAGTGTAGCTTGCTTCTGTCCTAAATATAATCCAGTCATGCACTTCTCATGAGAAAGCATTGGGCAGAGCAACAAATTATTATTATTTTTTTCTTTTTCTCCTGATGTCAAAGATTCATCGCTCAGCACAGGAACATCACAAGGTTAGAGAACTGCAGCCTGACAGACGTACCAGTTATTCACAACAACCTGCTTCCAACCAGCTAAACATACATATTTTGCATAGGTAATAAACTAAATACATATCTAGGTGTGTTTGGAATTTAAGGTACCAAACAAGGGTGACTCTCTGAAAGCCAAGAGCAGCTCTGATCACTTTCTCATGAACACTAGACAAAAAGTGGGTGTAGAATTGGTAATAGTTCCATCGAATACCTACACTCTCTTTGGCCTTCCTAAAGCACCCATGACCTTTGTGCGCAGATGCCAATATTGATTTTATAAACTTGGAAAGGCAGAGGAAGATTATCTCCTCACTTATTTTCCAAATCTGACTACCTTGGTCCTAAATCATACTTTGTTCTGAGTGACTGCATTCTGCCTGGTAAGTCATCCCAGTGCTCCAGGCACGGCAGATGCTGTTTCTTCAGATACACGCTGCTGTATGATCACTTTACATGAAAATAATTACAACTGGGGTGTTAAAAGAGGTAGTTTTGACTAACTAGTCCCCAGCCAAATTAAATCAAACTGAGTATTAAAAACTCTACCTGAAAAGCAGCCACTGAAAAGCCAGGGATGAAATGCTCACTCCTTTCCTAGGAGTCTGCTCCTCTGCCTGCTCTCTGAGAGTCAGGAGTGAGGAGACCAGGAGAACTAGAGGCTCACGGGTCAAGGAGCTCAGAAATTTCAGAAGGGAGGGCAGAGAGGAGCCCCAAACAAGACTTCACTGACACCACTCTCCAGACACATGTAAGGAGCCAGGAGATGCCAGCTGAGACAGGATAGCAAGAGCAGAACAGCAATGGGTCCTGCCCCGCTGTTGGGATTCCTCCAGTCAAGCCTCTTCCTCATGGTGCTGAGAGCCTGGAGCAGCTAATGAAGAGTTCCTGGCGCTCAGCAGGGGACACAGCGCAAGACAGAGCTCAGGTCTCACCTAGCAGCATCCTTTCTACCCGTCTCATCCCCATGGCTAATACTGAAACGCAGGACAACCCCAAGGCACATTTTCTTCCACGGCAGGGACCTCACAGGTAAGGAAGCCTTCAGAGCACCTGCAAGCCAACTACAGGGAAAGGAAAATTACTAATAATATAATGAATCCCTCTGAACAAAACCTTCAAAGTCTTTGTGCCTCTACAGCTCAAAGGCGAAGCAACGAGGTGCCTGCCAAATCACTGACCCTGGCTGGCAAGTTCCAAATGTGGACTGAGCAAGCGTTTGATAGGATTATGCTAAAGTCTTCGGAAAGGTCATTTTTCAAAACCAAAGTCTATAAAACATAGCACAAGCAGTAAGCCCAGCAGCCGTGGTAAGGAACGAATGGGCATCTACTATGCAGCTGAAACGCCTTAAGGACAAAACAGAAGTCATTGCTGCACCTTAGGATTTACAACAGATAAAACTATAGCCTGGAAAAGAGAAGGGACCATGATGGCAGGAATTACATTTTTTGCAAAAGAAAGATGAGTAGCTTTTGTAGGAAGAGGACTCTTTAGGGACATTCTGATGTTGTGGATTTTTTAGTTCATATACAAAAACCACAATGTGATAGTCAAGTTTAGTGGAATGCAAAAAAATCAGCGTGTAGATATGTGAGCAGCAGTTCACTATGATAAAGCAAAGCAGCCAATGCTCTGTACTTTCTGTGTGTACTCTGTGTGCCAAGGATTTTTTTTTTTTTTGTTATTATCTTGTGATACTATTGGACCCAGAAGCTGATCAGAAAGGACATGAAATAATGACACACCCACTCCAAACATCTTGACAAAGGAGAACACCCAATCCTAGAGCAAGGTCCAAATAATGATTTATCTTTTAGACTTCTAAAGAAGATATTACACAATGATGTTCAGTTTGTTCTCAGAAATGCTATCAAACTCTTCAACAGTATGTCTGACTGATGTGCTTTGTGCTTTCGAGTTAAATCAGCTATATGTTCTACTGTTAATTGATCCATGAAAGCGTTACGCATTAGGAAAGAATAAGCTGAGAAGAAAAAGCTACTCAGAATGGGGAAAAGGTTAAAAAAAATAAAAGTAAAAAAAAAAAGGTTGTGGTTGGAACATGAATGGAACCAGATAAGGACTGGAAAGGAGCAGAACTGTTTGGAATTGGGCCTACACAGAAGCAGGGCGGGAAGACAAGTGCCTTTCCAGGGGCTTCTATACCCTGCTCCTGTACCACGACACTTAATAACTTAATCCATTCAGAGAGTAGCTATTCGTTAATAATATGACACTGCAAACACTTTTCTTGATACACAGGACTAAATTAGCAGTCTAAGTAACTAAAATAATGGTGGCAGTACTCTGGGAGGAAAAGGGCTGCAGACCAGCAAGCTGTAGAATCAATGGGAACTACATACTAAAAGAAGCAAAAAGCGACAATTTTAGGGCATAAGAACAGGAGAAGAGGACTTTGTTGATCAGTGCAAAGCCCAGAATGCACAGTTGTCAGCTGGGGCCAAAGCAGCAGGATAACTAACACCTGGCAGTACGGAGTTCCTTCCACCTCCCACTCCCTGCATCGGGAATTTGTGCGCTTGGTGACTGATGCTACAGGATTAGCAGCCACTAAGTCCCCAATTCCAGGACTTCTGGATAGTACATCTCCAGCATTCACCAGTCTTGTGTGGAAAGAGATCCACCCCCCAGACAGTAATGCAAGACAGTGGCGACGTCAGAAGAGCTCCAGGCTTGTCTGGATATGTGTAACTCAGGCAACATTGCTGACATGATGACAGTTTCCCCAAATGAACCCATAAGGTAGAGACAGCAAACATAAAAAGTGATGTCTTAATTAACACAGATTTATGGGTATGCAAGTTTAACTGGGCAGTATATGATTTAGTACCAGAAGCATTAGCACAGCTGAGTGCTGCAGAGCCTCCCTCGCTCGGCGCTAGGAGGGAAGG
Organism: Nothocercus julius; assembly: GCA_013398735.1. Classification (NCBI taxonomy): domain Eukaryota; kingdom Metazoa; phylum Chordata; class Aves; order Tinamiformes; family Tinamidae; genus Nothocercus; species Nothocercus julius. The sequence goes on from VZSV01000080.1 coordinate 1,434,177, forward strand.
ACGTGCCCTGAAAGCATTACTGAATTGGAGGCACCCTATGTATTTCCTCAGCTTAGACCTCTGAAGCTTTACGGACAAAAGTATCCAGTACTTGATAGAATTCAGCCACTGAAGGTTCAAGCTGAAGAAGAAGCTGAAGAAGCATGCAATGGGGAGTTTCATCTTCCAGCACACTCAGAAGGGGAAAAAAAAAAAAAAAAAAGACAAATACAGCCAATTCTTTGATATTTAAGACCAATATAATAGTTGGCCTTAATATTTAAGGCAAATATTTTAAGGCCAATGAAAGGGCTATGTACAAAAGCAAAAAGAAAAGTTAGGTCAGTCTTTCTTAACACCTGCAGAACTACAGATCATTACAGAAGACCTTAAAACAAATCTCATGATATTACTGTTGCTGTCATTATCAAGATCCATTTTCTTTAAACAAACTTACAGTGATTTCAGCGTAGACTTATCAAGAGCGTTTGAACAGGAAGAAGCAATATATTTGTGCAAGCAGGACAAGAGAAGCATGAACAGTGCACTGCTTGCCTAATCAGAAGATAATCCCTCTCTACAAAAATACTCTGTGATACAGAAGGAATGGCAGCAAGTGCAAGAGCCAGTGAGCTGTGGAAGCACTATCTGTTCAATATAAATTCAAGGCAGTAAAAACCACGTAAAATGGCCATCTTCTTCTAAAAACAGAAGTTCCTTTCAGGCCTTTAAAGTGGGCAGTGTATGAGATTAATGCTAATGGCTGGGCATCTTAATTTTATATTAAGTTTTATATAAACACAGGTCTGGTATTAGTCATTAAAGGGTAGACATTTGTGCTAAGGAGGCATTGTACATGTCTATCTTACCTACAGTCTTCCCATTGACTATGCGGTGGATTGAAAAATCCCTAACATATGTACAACCTTAAATAAACGACTGAAATGAAATCTTTTGCATAGGATTTCTCCATAGGAGATGGGAGATCATATACTTACCTGAGTAGTTTTATTCTTATATATGATAACTAGGATGGCTATAAGTGAAAATGAGACTCTCAGTTGCAAGGTCATTTCTTCTGGATTCAGATGCAAGGTGGAGACATAGGGTTATCATCAACCCCTTTCCTCCAGGATTGCTCTGAATTATTTCACCAAAATCCCTGTACAATTTCTGGAAGAGTTAGGTGCATTAAGCAAGGGATTCACAAAAGCCATCACACCCAATTGGGAGCTGCCTAAATTAGCCCATATGAAACAGGCGATGAAACAAGCAGGAAAGGATCTTCAGCCCTATCTTATTTCTTTCTGGGACTTGGATATGTTCCTTTCCACTGCTGGGAAGCACCTTCCTCCAGACAAGATTAAAGATTCAAACCTTCTCTTGGAGGCCTTGGTAGAAGCTCTACCACAGCTTCTCAAAACAGCTGATGGGGAGAGGTCACATCCTGACCGAGTCCCAAGGCAGTCTCCTTGCTGTCATACGATGGAGTCATACTCAATTATTCCATGCCAAAAGCTCTCCGGCAAGACAGGACAGAACCCCTGTGCCAGAACGCCGCTGCTCCCAAGCTGCAGCCCGGGACATGCCCAGAGCAGCCCTTTCGGAGCCGGGAGCACAAATGTTAGCACCCAGGCACTTGGCTCTGGGTGGAGACGGCAACTCAGGAGCAGATTTGAGGATTCGCATTTTGGAGTCAGGTGCCTACAAGTACAATTTCCTAAGAACCCTAAATGAATTCCCATGAGCAGCTAGATGGCATTTCTACCTGTAACCTTACTTAAAACAAGTGCTTTAACTTCTCTGATCATCAGGAACGTGTGGAACGAGGGATCCACAATAAGAGAGTCTGGCAATCCTAGCAGCAGCAATCACTGCTCGGGAGAGAAGGACAAACTGGCCTCATGTGGGACGTGGCAGAACTGGATCACAAGGAAAAGTATGGCTTTTTAATTAAACTGAAGAGTTAGGCACAAAGAAAAGGTCTTGCCATTTGGAAGAGCTAAGCAAACATGGCCATCAGCCACAGTAAATAAAAGCATATTAAAAAAAAAAAATCCTTTGCACAGGGAGAATGGAAAACAGGGTTTTTTCCCTTTTATTCAGGTTTTATTTTGCTGAGGAGCCATTCCATAAAGATGGAATGAGCTGTCCATTAGGGAAGCTCAGCTCCTACCACAGCAAGTGGGGAAACCCCAGTTCTGGCAGCTCAGCTGGTTACCCCGAACCTGTTCAAAACTCCGCAAGGTCCCTTCACTCACTCACAGCACAGGCTTTACTAGAAAGAGCCAAAACCCAAACAGGCTGTTCATTAGAGAGCTCAACACATCATTAAGTACAAATGAGAGGTAAGACTTTCAAAAGCAGCAGCACAGGACTCCGTTTGCCTTCTTGAAAGCCAAGGGAAGCTTAGCCCTGACCTTGGCGGGGAGGAGGTTGGTGTTGATTTGGGTTAACAAGTAGTAGTTTAGAAAATCCCAGACAAGGTGGTGAAACGCTCAGATTAAGAAGGCTGCCAGGAGAAGTGGTACTCTCATGGCCATTCATTCTCCCTGACCTGATGCGTTAAGGCTTATTTTCCTCACACGCCAATGGCATAATATAAATCACACCAGCTCCTTCTTGAAAGGTATATTGGAAGGAATACCGAGGCTGCGCTTCTGTTCCCGGTGTTGTGAAACAGAGGTGCTTGTCCAAACACACGCACGACTCCTTGCCAGTGCGCTGGGGTGCGAAGGAACACAAACCTGTTTGCGGACAGAGCAACGGCACACAGAAAACTAGAGAAAGGAAAGCGGCAGAGTGCGGGAGCCACGCGTTGCAGGAGCCACAGAACAGGCTCTCCTGACACAGACAACTGCAGAGAGGTAACAACCGGCTTCTCAAGCCTTGCTCAGAAACCCTGAACCTCCTAACAAGACCAGCGGCAGCTGCAACCCTCTGAGGCTGCAGCGAGTTACACCTGGGCGCTCCAGTTCTCACCTGTATGAACATGTGTCAGTAAAAACAAGTAAGCAAACCTGGAAGGGGAGCTTAGGTGCACGTGGCAAGGCAGGGAGGACCCTCAGGATGCAGTAACCACAAGTCAACTGTATCTTAGAGCGCTTCATGACCTGTGTCACACAAGTCAAACATTTCTCAGTAACAAGGTAGCCATATCATTGCTGATATTCTCAGGCAATAAAAAAAAAAAAAAAAAAAAAAAAGCCATAGAAGCCCACAGTCTGAATTCCTAATAGCTCTGTATCTGCAGAAATGATTTTTCTATGTAGGTCAAGGCATGCTGTCATGTCAGTGTGTGGAGGACAGTGTAAGTATCCATTCCTTCACTAAATAAATAAATAAATAAAAAATTCAGCTGTCAGTGGCAAAATCCTTGCCCCGCTCAAATGAGACATAGGAGGCCGTCTGGTGACGGCAGCGGAATCAGACTTTCACTGCAAGCCACGAGTTAACATTTCTCCTGGCTCTGGACAGCTGTGCAGCCTCCCCAGCACATGCAAGCTAAGGTGGGTGTGTTTCTGTTTGGTTGCTTTTCAAAACCAGCATTCATAATCTTAAGGGAAAGACAATAGACTGTCTCTCTGCGGGGGGAATACAGCAATTAGGCACACAGTTTCAGATGGAGCTCCAAGGCAATTCAGGAGATGGTAAAATAAGAGCTGGCCAGCTCTGAAGGAAAATATTCATGAAAAAAATATTTGTCAAAAGAAGTCTAACAAGTCTGAAATAGCAAGTTCTCTCAGTTACTCTGGTGCATATATTACTGTATACATATAGGCCAAAAAGGCCATTAATTAATATCAACAACAATCCAGGCTGTACTGACACACAATGCAAAAATAAAAACTGCATCTCACTTGTTCATGTTTACCCACTGCCTATATCAAACCACAGGATTGGGCCCTTTAAAGAAAGTTTCCCCTCTGTTCTGGAAAGCAATTACTATTGTCTGAACAAAACATTTTCAACAGCTTTCTTGCCACATCCTAAGACAAGCCCAAGAGTGGGAAGATGGCAACAATTAACAAGAGATCTCACGGATCATGGAGGAGCGCAGCTATTTTTATGGAAATAAAAGATCCTGGCATGAATTTATCCTACTATGGTGCAACTCAAGAAGAAAAATTGACAGAGAAGTAAGATATGTAGTCTAATGGAAAACTGCAGGCAATAAAGTCCGTAAGCCATTTAGAGCAGACATTCCCTAAGACAAGAACAGCCTTATACCTAAATAAGCAAAGAAATTATGCATTTATTTGCAGCAGCAGCATCTCTGGTATCATATTTATCTCTCTGTATTCATGTATGAATACAGCATTTTGCACAGAAAGGATTCCAAGACTGCAGGTATGGACAAAACCACCTTATCCACCTCTATCAGCAAGCAGTGCAGAGCAGAAGCAGAGTACCTATAGACTGATACAGTTTGTGTTGAGGATCCCACACGCAGCCTTTACACAGTTGAGAGTTTCACTTCTGACTGGCTCCGTTCTGCCTCTTCGGATTCCACTAGAACATGGGGCTCATTCTCCTCTTTAGTTTCACCTGAAAGAAATCCAGTTCAAATGTTCCAATTCACTTAAAAAGCACATTCCTACTCTGGACGAGACATACCTAAAGTGCCCTGTGTCAGCATCAGTTATGTTTTGGATTAAACCCCATGGTTTATTCTGAGTACACCGCGTGGTGCCAAACTTACAGTGTCACAGAAAAATTCAGGTTGGACGAGACCGTAGGAGGTCATCTAGTCCAACCTCTTGCTCAAAGCAGGGCCAAATTCAAAGTCTGATAAGGTTATTCAAGGTCTTGTCCTGCTGAGTTTTGACTATCTCCAGGAGCTAAGACTCTACAGCCTCTTTGAGCACCCCGTTTGGGCCATAACATCTGCTGACCAGTGCTTAACTTCTCGTGCTTTTTTTTTTTTTTTTCCCTGTATCTCTGATCCAAATTTCTCTTGCTGCAACTTGCGGCTGTTGCTTCTTTTCCCTTTGCTGAGAGTCTGACTTCATGTTTTCTGTAAACCTGTATTAGTCAAAGACTGCAATCAGAATCCCTTCCTGGCCTACTCTTCTCTGTCTGTACCTTTCCAGCTTGCCACAAGAATGCCATGGGAGACTGTGCTGAAAGCCTTGCTTAAGTCAAGGTAAATGCTGCCTACTCCCTTCACCCACAGAGCCAGTCATTTTGTCATAAGGTCAGAAGGTAAGAATCAGGTTGGCCAGGCATGATTTATCCGTGGTAAATCCATGTTCCCAGTCACTTTGTTGCTTTCGTGTACTTTACGGCTTGCCATAAGCCTATCAAACGTCACAGACAGCAGCCTCTCAAAGACACTGGCTGACTCTCTCCGCACCCTCAGCTGCATCCCATCCAGTTCCATGGATGTGTATATTTCCAGTGTACTTAGCTGCTAACTCTCCTCTCCTCTATTGTAAACAGCATCTCCCTCACTCAATCTCCGCCACTTGGCATAGACACCACGCAGATCTAGGAGAGAACTAAGCAGGAAGGCCCTGGCAAAGCCGGCATTGAGCACCTCAGCCTTTTCTGTGTCCTTCACGGGGAGCTGCTGCTGCATTTAGCAACAGGCCAACATCTTCCTTAGTCTTCTTTTCCCTGCAGTTTTCCTGCAAAATCCCAGCTTGTTGTCCTTAATATCTTTGGCCAGTTTCATACCCAGACAAAATGAGCTTTCATGACTCTATCCCTACACATCCATAAAATGCTTCTACATTACTCCTGGGTAGTCTATCCTGGCTGTGTCCTGGACCAACCTCCACCTCCTAGAAAATTCCTCTCAGAATCTGAGCTCAATTGAGAGTTTCTCGTTCAGCCTAACCGGCCTCCTGCCATGGCAGCTTATTTTCCTGCACTGTGGAACAGACTATTTTTGTGCTTTGTAGAGGTTCTCCTTGATGACCAGCCGGGTTTCCTGAGTGCTTTGCCTTCAGAACCATCTCCTACAGTTCCCACCAAGCAGTTTCATGAACCAGCTGAAGTCCTGGATCTTGACTCTGCTACTTGCCTTCCTCACTTCTCTCAGCATCTTAAGCTTTAGCTCTCCATGGTAAGGGCAGTCAAGACTGACATTAATGATCACAACCCTAGGCAATTCTTTCTTATGCAATTCAAGGACAATTTAGGTCAGAAGGGACCTCAGAAGGCAACCTCTTGCTCAAAGCAGGATCAGCTGTGAAATCAGACCGGTCTGCTCATGGCTTTTTCCAGTCAAGTCTTGCCAACCTCCAAGGATGGCAACTGCACCCTCTGTGTGCTCCTGCTCCACTGTTTGATTATCCTTATGGGGAAATAAATCCAGTCAGAATGTTTCCTTTCAGCTTGTGCCCATCATCTCTCATCCTCCCACCAGGGACCACTGGAAGAGCCTGGATCCGTCTTTTCTTGATAACTTCTTTGCAGTTATAGGATGGCTGCTATTAGGTCCACCCGAAGCCTTCTTTTCTCCAGGCTCTGCCTCTTTATTGATCAGGCAGTCTTTTAACAGATACCACCACAACACACCCCTTACTGGCCTCCCCTCTGATCCTAATCCATAAACTCTTGACCTGCGTGTTCACCACACCATAGCAAAACTGTGTGCGTTCAAGACACTCCTTTGCATAGACTGCAGTATCTTCCTTGACTTCTCGGGCCCTAAAGCCACTTCCTACACAGCTGCAGTCAGGAGAGACATCCCACCACGTCCCTGCCAATCCAGTGATGCAGACCTGCAACTGTGTGTGGACTTCCACTTTCTGTCATTTGTTTTCCGTGTCGGGGAGGAGGGAGAAGCACTTATGAGAGCTGCCCTGCTTTCTTGGAGGCCATGCGAGAGCATCACCTGTCATGCTGTCCCTTGTCTGCATCCCCCGTTCTCTCTTCTGACATTTATCTGCACGTTTTGGTCTCCATCACCTGATGGAACTAATCTAAATCTCTCCTCGTGGCTATCAAGCCTGCTCATAAAGATGTTTTGCCCAACACAGTCAAGTAGATCCCATCTGTTCCTATAGCCCTCATTTCTTGAAAAGTGTCTCGTGGTTCTAGAGTCTAAAGTAGGGGGCATGCCACCAGGTGCACAGACAATCTGCAGGATGCCCCCACTCCTGCCCACGCTATTCCCCTTGAATAACAAGCTGCTGGGGACATCACTTTTGCTCCATCCCTTCACTCTGGCTTGCTCATCCCTGTAATCATCCTTCATGTGCTGAAGGTCTACCCTGGCAGTACGGCTAGCAGCAAAGTCTATAGGCTGCCCCTAGCAATCTCTCTTAGCCCTGGATTTAGGCCCTAACAGAGCAGTAAACCTTGGAACTGGTGGATGCCTCCATACTCTGCACAAGGGAGCCCTCAAGCACTCTCACCCATCACTTTCTCTCAGCAGTAGTGGCTCAGAGTGACGAGCACTGGTATGAGACCAGGCACAGCTGCTCCAAGCACTGCCCTTGCCAGGACACAGCCTTCCTCTCCTGTTGCTGGGGCACCATACCTGTTATTAAATCTGTATTACTACAAGCTTTGTGCATCCATGTCACCAAGGATGATAACAACTATGGTTATTTCCTTCTGTTAATTTATCTGAAGGAAACGGTTTGAAACGACAGAAAATACTACAGTTCTTATCAATGTTGCCTACGATCCAGGCATCCCAAAGCAAAAAAATGTAAAGTACCATAAACACAGCTGCTTATTTATTTACACGGCAAAAAAAAAGCAACAAACCAAATACTCCCTGGACTATGAAAGAGATGCTGTGTTCATACTGACACACATTTAAGCTGACCTGTATACAGAGCATGCTCTGCAGACCCAGGGAACTTGATTGCTTATCCATATCATGATGCGTGTGCCGTTTATGGAGTGTGCGCACAGACCTCGCAGGCCAGACTTCACAGATCTCACTGCGGTCAGGAGCAAAGCCAAAGCCGTAAATGTAACACCCGATTTTCAGGGGAGCTGCGAGTATGGAAAAGAGTTTGGGAAATGCTCCTGCAAGAATATATTTGAATCTCTCAAAATCACTGCAGAGCACTTTCAACCAGCCTTCAGGCACTGGGATATGGCACAAGGGCATTCCTTCTCTAGGCCAGTCCAGTGTGGCCAAAGCTGCTAAGCCCGTCCCTTTCCTTCAGACAAACATGGGAAGAAACTCCCCCTTCTGTCACTGGATCATACAAGAGAGGGGAGGGAAAGAGAAGAAAGAGGAAAAAAAACACCCTCTTCTGTCCACCATTTTAGAGAGAGAAAAAGAATTCATCAGCCGCTCTCCTGTGTGACAGCCAAATGGAACAGGAAAGGGACCAGGCTGTCTCCTCACCACGGTAGGGGTCAGAGGAAGCAGGCTAGGAAGCGGGCAGGAAGCAGGCAACAAAAGGTAAGAGGAGATGCGAACCTTCCCCGTGCCCTAATGCTTTCGCATTAGGATCAGAATTCCTAGAAATCTTCAAGGCAGCTGTGGAAAAAGGACTTTGGTAAAGCTGGGGCCAGGCGAGGGGGAGCGAGGGGGGAAGGAAGGAATGCTTGCGCAGTGAGGGCACATGTTTTGCTTTGTTTTGTGTTTGCATGCCTCATCCAAAACATTACACAACACAGAGCTTTCTATAGGTATACCAGAACACTCACTCCTCACATGCCCCTAGGGGAAAGAAAAAAAAGCAACCACATCAAAACAGGACCCAAAAGCCCACCCCACTTACGTCTGCAAGACCCTAATGCAGTCCCCCGGGGAGGTACAACACAGATCGTGCGTTAGAAAACGGCCCTTGCTTCGTTGTGACAGAAGTGCCTTCTCGAGACGATCCTGTGCAACTCCCTGCCCCACATTCACTAGCGTTTGCCAGGCACAACTGCTGCTGAACTCTCCCGGCAAACAAAGTATCTCAGATTTTTCTCTTTCTCGGCATGTTATTTCCTGTGAAGAAATAATCTATACTATCAAAGACAGGCAGTACTAACATTTCTAGAGATAAGCCTTTTTATAGCAACATATGGTATATGTAGAAATAAAATACTTTGGCCAAAAAAAAAATCTTGAGCACAGAGAGATCTGAAAGTCACTCTGATAAACACCTTCAAAACTAACTTTCATTTTTTGCTCAGTGTAAAAAATATTGAGTAACCGTTTGCTGTTCCTAGAAAGAATGGAATTTTGTTGCCAACAGCTGTAGTCTTTCATAGGAATTATAACACTATATTGAAGATTTATGCTCCTGACAAAGGCATAAAGTTAGCTGAACTAGGGCAGAAAAACCAGAACAGTCTTTCCCTAATGGGACAGACTTGCAGGACTTTTGTTAACTCTTACCACAGCGGAAATTTTTATCTTCAAAAGCAGAACCTCATGCTGTGGTTTGATGTTTACAATGATTTATAAGCCTTGCAGAGCTACTATGCATAGGCTGAACTGTTTTATTCTAAGCTCTTAAGAAACATACTCCGTCATCTTGAAATTCAACTGTTTTAGGTCACTAATAATTACCTCCAAAGCACATGACTCTGAATTTCCCTCCTGACAATTTTTGGTTTTGTAATCCTGTTTTCCCCAACCTTCAGAAAAGGTTCTCCTGAAGTCCTGACCATCTGGCAGAACCACAAAAGAGAGAGGAGGAAACTGATGCTAGTCAACAGGCTGTCACGTGGACACAGTACACAAACACAGGGAAGCAATCTTGGGTCTCTGGTGAATTTATACAGCTACAAGTAGCCCTACTGTGCCTGCAAGGCACCCACTTGTTTCAGTGGGAACTCTAGTCCTTGTGCTCTGCGGGATCAGGGCCTTCTGTGCGCCTTGTAACAACAGCAGGTAGCAGTACAGGACTATAATTTTTAAGTCAAAATGAGAGTCAGCAATAAAACTCAGGATATCAAATTTTTTAAGGTTCATTTATTTGCAAACAGCCAAACAGCACACTCTGGGATGAATCTGGGGTTCGCTTACAGACATGCTCTACACTGCTTCATGAAGATGATATGGAGTTACATGAGTTGGGAACTGATAAATCCATTTGCTCAAAACCATTTGCCCAAAGACTCACAACGAGTCAGGGGCAGCGTCTTGTTTAGGTTGCAGAGTTTGGATTTCATTCCATGGTTACTGAGCCCACCAGACCGTAACTACAGAGCTCTTAGAAAATGTCACTAAAGCACTAAAGGTGTTTTTATTTCTGTGCCCCTTCTAATAGTTCTGTGTTTGGTTTCTGCTGTTTTTTTTTTTTTTTTTAAACT